>LNAC01000522.1:317481-366179 GCA_002007465.1 Ailurus styani
AAAAGCTTTTGCACAGCAAAGGAAACAGTCAACAAAACCAAAAGACAACTGACAGAATGGGAGAAGATATTTGCAAATGACATATCAGATAAAGGGCTCGTATCCAAACTTTATAAAGAGCTTCTCAAACTCAACACCCATAAAACAAATAACCCAGTCAAGAAATGGGCAGAAGACATGAACAGACATTTCTCCAAAGAAGACATCCAAATGGCCAACAGACACATGAGAAAGTGCTCAACATCACTCGGCATCAGAGAAATACAAATCAAAACCACAGCGAGATACCACCTTACACCAGTCAGAATGGCTAAAATCAACAAGTCAGGAAATGACAGATGTTGGCGAGGTTGCGGAGAAAGGGGAACCCTCCTACACTGTTGGTGGGAATGCAAACTGGTGCAGCCACTCTGGAAAACAGTATGGAGATTCCTCAAAAAGTTGAAAATGGAGCTACCCTACGACCCAGCAATCGCACTACTGGGTATTTATCCTAAAGACACAAAGGTAGTGATCCTCAGGGGCACGTGCACCCGAATGTTTATAGCAGCAATGTCCACAATAGCCAAACTATGGAAAGAACCTAGATGTCCATCAACGGATGAATGGATAAAGAAGATGTGGTATATATATACAATGGAATACTATGCAGCTATCAAAAAGAAATGAAATCTTGCCATTTGCAACGACGTGGATGGAACTGGAGGGTATTATGCTGAGCGAATTAAGTCAATCAGAGAAAGATAATTATCATAAGATTTCTCTGATATGAGGACCTTGAGAGTCAGGGTGGGGGGTCGTGGGGGGTAGGGAGGGAAAAATAATGAAACACGATGGGATGGGGAAGGAGACAAACCATAAGAGACTCCTAATCTCACAAAACAAACTGAAGGTTACTGGGGGGTGGGAGGGTAGGGATAGGGTGGATGGGTTATGGACATTGGGGAGGGTTTGTGCTTTGGTAAATGCTGTGAAAGATGTAAGCTGGATGATTCACAGACCTGTACCCCTGGGGCAAAGAATAAAGAAAATAAATTTAAAAATTTAAAAATAAAAAAAAAGCAAAAGCTAGAAATGACTAAGCTTAGTGAGGAAGGTATGTCAAAGTTGAGACAGGCAGAAAGCTAGGCCTCTTGTGCTAAGTAGCCAATCTTTGATTTTTGTTATATATTCTCTCTGCTGTTTAACTGTATTCTAGAGTACAAACATACAGCATATATAATATTAAATGTAATTAAACATATAATTATTTGCTCCTTTGAATGGAAACACCCAGGAAAAGAATAGCAGACTTAAATAGTAGAGGAGTATTTTTAACTTAAATAAACTGCCTAAACTGTTTTCCAAAATTATTGTATTATTTCACATCCCACTTGGCTTAACATAAGTCACAGAGATTTTTCTTACATTTTCTTCCAAAGGTTATAATTTTAGCTGTTTTATTTAGATTATCCATTTTGAGTTACATTTTGGATATGGCACAAAATAAGGACTATATCAATATTAGATCTGGCTTGCTATTTTCTACCAAAAAAAAAATCCTACTGGGATTTTGACTGGATTTGCAATTCAATTTATAGATCGACTTGAGAATTAGAAGTTTAACAATATCGAGTCCTCTTATTCATAACATAGTATTTCTCTTCGTTTATTTATGTCTACTTTATTTTCTATCAAAAATGTTTTGTAGTGGTGAAACTAAGGCAGGATGGCAGAATGGGAGTAGCCTGAGCTTACCTTGTCCCACAGACACAGGGAGGCAAGAGCTACATCTATACAACTAATTCTGAAAAAGTTTGGAAGACTGGCAGAATAGACCTTCCAGAGCTAATCACAGATTAGGCCACAATGAAAGGGGTAAGAGTGGCAGAGGTAGTTGAGAACCAAAATCCCAGAGTGACTAATCATAAATGGGAGGGATACCACAGGTATGGGGAAGCAAGAGGATCAGACCGCAGGCTATAAACTCCTAGAACTGGGGACCTGCACCAGAGTCTTCATCACACCTGGCTTTGAAAAGCAGTGAGACTGTTTTTCTCAACAGTGTGGCTCTGGGAGAGCCACAGGGTGAAGGATATTGAGACCCCATCCTTAAAAAGCCAGCATACTAAATAACTCAGCCTGAGACACAACATAGAAGCAGTGGTTTGAAAAGCACCTGGCGTATACGTGAAGATTTATTTACTAATCCCAGAACATGTGCTGGAAGGGCAAGGATCTGTAGGAGACTTCTCTGAGAACAAAAGACTTGGCAGATACCATTTCTTTTTCTCTCTCCCCGCCCAGATGACTGGAAGCTTGGTGGAGCAGATGCTAAGACTTTCCACCTACCTTGCTAGCATCACATGCTCTGTCCTTGCATTTCCCTGTGGACCGACTCCACCCAACCTGCACTCCTGGACAGGTATCCCTCCAAAGTGGCTCCTGCTCCACCACATCTGGTAGGAAGCCCTGGCTGGGAAAAGTCCAAAGTATCTCCTGTGTGGGGGAAGTGGGGAAGATAAACCCTTACACCACCATGCCAGCAATTCCTGCAGCAGGGCTTCTTGGCTAGCCAAACAGGAAGCAAGCCCTGCCCTCCCATGCCCTGCAGCCATGGCATAGAGGTAAACTGAAGTCAGCTAGGCTGATTATTGGCTCTTCCTACCAATGAGCTTCCGCAGCCACAGCCAGGCCTCTCAACAGTGTTGGGAGCAAACCCTGCCGAGTGTGTCCACAGCAGGTGAATCAGGTCATTGTAGTCAGCTGGGCTGAAGGCAATCCTGGCTCACCCACAACAGGAGGTGCATGCTGCTTACAAGGGTGATACCCCTGGGGTGGCTGGTTCTGGTAACCAGGGGAGATTACACTATGGGGCACCACAGGACCTATTTTACACAAGGCCACTAGTTTTAACAGCAGAAGATGTAGCTGACCTATCTAATACATAGAAACAAAAAGAAAATAAGGAGACAAAGGAATATGTTCCAAATGAAAGAGCAAGACAAAAATCACAGTGAAAGAACTAAATGAATTGGACATAAGCAGTATGCCTAATACAGAATTCAAAGTAATGATCATAAAGATATTCACTGGGCTTCAGAAAAGAGTAGATGGACACAGTGAGAACTTCAAGAGAGAGAGAATATATAAAAAAGAACTAGAGTTGAATTAAAAAAATTGTAATGAAAAATACGCTAGAGGAAATCAATAGCAGATTAGAGAATAAAGAAGAATGAGTTGGCAATCTGGAAGACAGGGTAATAGAAAGCAATCAAGCTGAATAGCTAAACAAACAAATACTAATAAAAAAGAGAAGAGGTTAAAGAAACTCTGTGACATCAGCAAGTGTAATATTCAATTTACAGAGGTCTCAGGAAGAGGACAGAGAAGAGGGCAGAAAAGTTATCTGAAGAAACAGTAGTTGAAAAATAACATGGGGAAACAAACAAACAGTCAAGTTCAGAAAACACAGAGAATTCCCTAACAAGATAAATGCATAGAGGTCCATGCCAACATATATAATAAATAAAATGGCAGAAAGTCATGGTAAGATAATTTTAGGTGCGCCTGGATGGCTCAGTGGGTTAAAGCCTCTGCCTCGGCTCAGGTCATGATCTCGGGGTCCTGGGATCAAGCCCCGCATTGGGCTCTCTGCTCAGCAGGGAACCTGCTTTCCTCTCTCTCTCTCTCTGCCTCTCTACCTACTGGTGATCTCTGTCTCTCTGTCAAATAAATAAATAAAATATTTTTTAAAAAGATGAAAAAAAGAAAACAGTTACATAGAGGGAAAACCTCATAAGACTATCAGCTGATTTTTCAGCAGAAACTGCAAACTAGAGGGAGTGGTATAAAATATTCAAAGTGCTGAAAAGAAAACCTTCAAATAACAATACATTCTACCTGGTAAGATTATAATTCATAATAGAACAGGGAGGTAAAGAAATTTTCAGACAAACAAAAGTTAAAGGAGTTCATCATGACTAGACCACCCTTACAATAAATGTTAAATGCTTTACATGCAAAGAAAAAGACCAAAAGTATGAAATGAAAAAATTTCCCAAATAAAAGCAAACATATAGCAAAGGTAGTAGATTAATTACTTATAAAGTCAGTATGGAGGTTGAAACACAAAAGTAGTATAATAGATTTTACCATTTTATATATACTATATATTATTATATATTCATATTATATATTATTGTTATAATATATTAACAATATATATTATATATTATTGATAGTAATATTATATATTGTAATTATATTATATATCTATATTAATATATCTTATATAATATACATCACATTATATATTATATAATTTATTGTATATGCTGTATTTTATATTATGTATTATTATATATTATATATTTTATATTATAATATATAATTATATATAAAATATATTTTTTACTATTTATATATACTATAGATAAAACAGATTTCATCTATAAAAATTAGTCAAGGGATACATAAAAAGATTTAAAACATAACATCGTGTACATAAAATGTGGAAGGAGGAGGAAAAATTTAGTAGTTTCTGTCTGTGTTTGAACTTAAGCAACCATCAACTTAATATAGACTACTGTACACATAAGATGTTATATACAAACCTAATGATGACTACAAATCAAAAATCTATAATAGATATACAAAGGAATCCAAGCATAACACTAACGAAAAACATCAAACCATAAGGAATGAGAGCAAGAGAACAAGGAACAGAGAAGAACTACAAAACAACCATAAAACAAAAACATGGCAATAGCACGTACCTCTATCAACAATTACTTTAAATGTAAATGAGCTAATTGCTCCAATCAAAAGTCACAGAGTGATGAAATAGGTTTAAAAAACCACCACCATGAGACCCACTGATATGCTGCCTACAAGATACTCAGTTCATACCTAAAAAGACAGACTGATAGAGAAGGGATGGAAAAATGTTTACCATGCAAAAGGAGGTGAAAAAAAAGCTGAGGTAGCAATACTTTTATTACACAAAATAGACTTTAAAACAAAGACTATAGCAAGAGACAATAAAGGGCACTATATAAAAGGAACAATCCAACAAGAAGATATGACAATGTTAAGTATCTATGCACCCAACATAAGAGCACCTAAATACATTGAACAAATATTAACAGATAAAGGGATAAAAAGGAAGAGACTGACAATAATACAATAATAATCGGTGACTTTAACACCCCATTTCCATCATTAGGTAGATCATCTAGGCAGAAAATCAATATGAAAACCGTGGTTTTGGACAACATTAGACCAGATGGACTTAGTATATTTTCAGCACATTCCATCTAAAAACAGCTAAACTCACATTCTTTTCAAGTGGACATGGAACATTCTCCAGGATAGAACTCATGTTAGGTCACAAAACAAATCTCAATAAATTAAAGAAGATTGAAATTATATCAAACAAGCATCTTTTCCAACAATAATTATATAGAATTAGATATCAACTACAAGAAAAAAATTGGGAAAAAACCCACAAACATATGGGGGCTAAATAACATGCTACTAAACAATCAATGTGCCAACAAAATAATCAAATAGGAAATTTAAAAATACATAGGAAAAAATACATGGAGACAAATTAAATGAAAATGTCTTGGTCCAAAATTTTGGGGACAGAGCAAAGGCAGTTCTAAGAGAGAAGTCTGTAGGGATACAAGCCTACACCAAAACCCAAAAATCTCAAATAAACCACCCAACCATACCCCTAAAGGAGCTAGAAAAAGAGGAAACAAAGAGGAAACAAAAGGGGAAACAAAGCCCAAAGCTAGAAGAAAGAAGGAAATAATAAAGATTAGAGTGGATAGAAATAAAATAGACTAACCCAAACAAAACAGTAGACTAGATCAATGGTACCAGGAGCTGGTTCTTAGAAAAGATAAGCAAAATTGATAAATCTTCAGCCAGTTTTGTGAAAAAAAAAAGAGAGAACTCAAATAAAATTAGAAATAAAGGAAGAGAAATAACAACCAACACCACAGAAATACAAGGGATTACAAGAGAATACTATGAACAATATAAGCCCAAGAAATTGGATAACTTAGAAGAAATGGACAAATTCCTAGAAATATACCATCTTCCAAAAGAGAATGAGAAAGAAATGGAAAATTGAGCAGACTGATTAATACTAATGAAATTAAACTTGTAATCCAAAAACTCCCAACAAACAAAAGTCCAGTACCAGATGGCTTCTACCAAATGACCAGATGAATTCCACCAAACATTTAAAGAGTTAATACCTATTCTCAAACTACTCCAAAAAATAGAAAACTTTCAAATTCATTCTACAAGGCCAGCACTATATCTCTGATGAATATAAATTCAAAAGGTGTCTATAAACTTAGCAAACTAAGTTCAATACTTTAAAAGTATTACTCACCACAAACAAGTTGTATTTATTCCAGGGATACAAGGAGGATTCAGTTTTGCACATCAGTAAATGTGATATATCACATTAATAAGAGGAAGGATAAAAACCATATGATCATCTCAATAGATATAGAAAAAGCTTTTGGCAAAATTCAACATTTGTTCATGATAAGAACGCTCCACAAAGTAGATGTAGAGGGAACATTCCTCAACCTAACAATCATATATGAAAACACACAGCTAACAAGATGCTCAATGATGAAAAACTCAAAATTTCTCCTCTAAGATCAGTTGTAAGATAAGGATGTCCTCTTTCACCACTTTCATTCTATTTGGTAATGTGAATTCTAGCTGCAGTGATTAGAAAACACAAAGAAATAAAATGCATCCAAATTGGTAAGGAAAAAGTAAAACTGTCACTATTTGCAGATAACCTGATGCTATATATAGAAAATCCTAAAGACTACACCAAAAAACTATGCACACTAATAAATTCAGAAAGTTGTAGGATACAAAATTAATATACAGAAATCTGTTCCATTTCTATACCTTATTAATGAAGTAGCAAAAAGAAATATTAATATAAACAATAATAATAAACAGAAGTTTTTTTTTTTCAAATCTGTGTGTCTTGTCTTTTTTTTTTTTTCTCTCTTGCCCTTTTTGCTGTTTAGGACTTTAAATACAGCATGAACTGGAAGTGAAGGAGCTGACCTTCCTGTCCTGCTCCTGTTCTTGGAAGGAAAGCATTCAGGCTTTCACCACTAAAGAGAAAGCAGAAAGCTCTTCAGGACTGGCTTTTTGTCAACAGAGTTCCCTTCCATTCTAATTTACTGATAGTTTTCATTACAAATGGATTTGAATTGTGTCAAATGATTTCTGTATCTGTTTAGATCATGTGATTTATTTTTTCTTAGGGTTATGTGCCAAACTACACTCATCACATAAAGGCTGAACCAATCTTATGGTCCTAGTAACCATAGTTGGCAATAAAATGTTATTTTTGATTTGTACAGGGCTGTCTGTACATAGCAGTGCTTTGGACTTAAAAAAAATCGTTAATCTTATTTGTGTTGAAAATATAAAGCAACTATTAGAAGTGAGTTGTCCAAATCACCACCCACTGAGAGCCCAGAGCCCCTCTAGGGACCCTGAGCACACACTGCCTGTGAATCCCGTAGACACTCTTTTTGTTCTGGATATCGTGCTCCTCTTCAGTTAGTTTTCAACCCCATGCTCTCTCTGTTCACTCAATTCAGCTAAAGCTAACTTTCCTGCAGGGAGGCAATGGTCAAAACAGAATTTCTCTTTGGTCTGAGGTATGGGAAGGTTGTTTATGGTTTTGGCAAAAACTAACACTTTGTGTCTCATTTGCTTTCTTTAGTGTAGAAACAAATCAAGAAAGACCCCCTTGCTAAAAGATCTTGAGCAGTTCCCTGACTTTCCTTACATTCTTTATTTCATTTGAAAAGGGGAGAGGTGCAAAATTAACGTATCAGTGTGCTCTTTTATTCTATTTTAGAGTAGAAAACTGGTGGGAAATCAAAGAAATCCTGATTTCTTGCTTTTGCTTAGAAAGCATGTGAATCTTTGCTTTCCTCACTTCCCACAGCCCCCCTGGAGGGCCCTCCTGGCCATTTCCACTTTGCATGTAGGTCCCAGGCTACCTTGGTGAACCATGCCCTTGCTGGATTTTACTAGGTTGGCAGAAATCTCAGTTGCTGGAGGGGACTGTAGTCCAGCTGTTCCCACTGTGGGGTGTGATTGACAAAAGGGCCAGCACACGTGGCCCCCCTACTGGTTGTGTTGCTCACCTCCCCTGTGAAGGTGGCCATTGATCTGCAAGGCTGAGGGGTTCCAAATGTGACTGTGTCTATATAATGCTGCTTCCTGGTGACTTGTCTCTACATGGCGCTGCATTCAAAGCATTGGCAGTGTGACTCCAGAAGCCTGGAGGAATAAAGGAGAGCAGCATGTGGTTCTCACAGAGGAACACAGAAAACCCTTCATAACAGCTTCCATAAGTGGCTTTCCCTTTCCTCAAGACTTTTTGCTCAAGAAAGTTGTCACAACTGTGTCACTCCTTTCTTTTATCCTTCCTGACAATGCGATTTTTCAGACAGGGGTAACACTGATGTTTTAACTCCAAAGGTAAGTCACTTCCTCAGATGGATGCTTTCTGGGAGTTCAGCATAGCCTTAGAGCCAGTGGAGAGCCAAAAAACCACTCTGGGAAGTGACAGTAACCTTGGCTCCTGTTAGAATCCCGCTCAGGCTTTGCTCAGCCTGCAGGAACTGGGAGACACAATTCTGCAAGAAGGAGGACATTCTGAGGAAGTCCACAGCTACCCTTTCTTCCCTTCCATTATTTCTCTTATCCCTACTTCTCACACATTCCCTCCTGCCAGCTCTGCCTCCCTCAGTCTTTTTAGAAAATTCCTTGCTGGTTGGATGCCTCCGTCAGTCAGTTGGGAAGATTGTTTATTGAATCCCTGATGTTATTAAAGTCACTGCCAGAAGATAAAAGTGTGATAATAGGGATAATTATATCTTAATACAGAGGATGGTGCTTAGCTTTCCACAAAATATGGAAAGGATGTGTATAGGAGTGGATTCTTGTCCAATTCTCTGAGCCATCCTGTGACTTGATGGAATAATATTGGCTCAATGTCAGCTAAGGAGGGAAGAGCCACTCAGGTGCCTGTGGGGTGCTTACTAGTTCTCCGTTCTTCTCCCTCATCCTGTTGCCTTTCTTTGCCACTCCTAATAAAGGAACAGGCCTGCATAGACCTGCAGAGGAAGCAGCTGCTCAGAGGTTTAACCTAACCTTAAGGGTGACCAGCATGGCTGCTCTCCATCATGTGTGCTCTCTTTAAAATCCCTGGCTTTCTTTTGAAAAATATTTGGGCCCCTGGTGGAAACAAATTACTAGGCTCAAGGTGGAGCTGCTCCTGCCAAGCAGTGTGCCATGTGAGCAAACTGAATTTTTGTGTTTCTGTAAATGCTGCACTTCAGAAACATTATATCTGGTCAGCCAATTCCCAAACTCCAAGCCAATGCTAGGATCTATATTTACTTCCTTGATCCTTGGTCTTTCTAAATAAGGTCAGATATGCAACTCCAGCCAATCATGCCCGGTTTCTTCATTCCCATTTCTAAAGCTCTATAAAAGCTTCTCTTAGCCAAAGTCCCTTGGTAAGAGTCTCTCTTTCCATGAATTGTGTTCTCATGGAATAAAAGACATTGGAACTCGGGTGTCTGGGTGGCTCAGTCAGTTAAGCGTCCGACTCTTGATTTCGGCTCAGGTCATGAGATAGAGCCCCACATCAGGTTCTGCACTCAGCAAGCAGTCCGCTTATCCTTCTCCCTCTGCTCCTGCTCCCACACTCTCTCTCAAATATTTTTTTAAAAGATATCAAAACTCATTACCGAACTGTTTTAATTTTCTCACTTGACACCCTAAAGCTGAGAACTAGCCTGCAGTGGTGCTCCCCAACCATCTTTCACATCTCTGCTCTCTTAGACTAGATGTAGCTATTATGTGGCTTTTACTGGTGCCCTGGGGTCTACTGGGTTCCAGGAACTCTTGAGGTGCTACAGGCTTACAGTGCAACTCTTCCCTTCCTTCCATCAGTCTTTCTTACCAAGAAAACCATGTCTATGAAAAAATTAGCAAGAGAGAATTTAAGTATAATTCATTTATTTTTGAGCTAGCACCTAGTAAACACCAAACCTCTTTAATAAAAGTCTGGATTGGAATACCCAGCATGAGACAAAAGCCATCTTGAGAAAGAACAAATCTGGAGGCATCACACTTCTTGATTTTGAACCATAAAATGCTATTACAAAGCTACAGTAGTCAAAACGGTATGGTATCGGCATAAAAACAGATCAGTGGAAACTAGAAATAAACTGACACTTATGTGATCAATTAACA
The DNA here is from genome assembly GCA_002007465.1 of Ailurus styani. Classification (NCBI taxonomy): domain Eukaryota; kingdom Metazoa; phylum Chordata; class Mammalia; order Carnivora; family Ailuridae; genus Ailurus; species Ailurus styani. Next base: position 327,799 of record LNAC01000522.1, read on the forward strand.
TATGACCAAATTGTCAAGAACATACAATGGAAGAGCCCAGTCTCTTCAACAAATGGTGCTGGGAAAACTGGACAGCCACATGCAAAAGGATGAAAGTGGACCACTTTCTCACACCATACATAAAAATAAATTTTGAATGGATTAGAATACTCAGCACTGACATGGAGGCTAAAATAGCACCTCTTATTCCTGTGAGCATCCAAAAAAGGAGAGGAAATAGAAATGAGAATGAACACAAAGCAGGTCTGTCCTCCCAGTTCAGGCATAGAAATTGTGGAAAGATAGAGTTATAGATATGGATAAATAGTCCCGCTCCCAAGGAGCCAGTCAGGGTTTGCTTTTGCTTAGTGTAAGGTGGGAAGTTAAAGTATGAGTATAAAAAATACAGGAGTTGGAATTTTTGTCTCTCAAACCTAGTAATCAAGAGACTTTCTGGGCTGCTTTTCTCTTTCCTTCTTTCTCTCTCTTGTCTTTATCTTTCTCTTTCTCTCTCTCTCTCTTTTGTTTCCTCTTTCTTCTGATACTCTTCCTTTGGTCCAATTTTATCAGGTAGACCTGTGAATATGCCCTTTTTATCACAGTTTCCCTCTCTCTACATTTCGGGGGAGCCTCCAAATTTTAAACAGTACTTTAATGCTATAGGCAAAATGTACACCATTGCTTAATAAGCCAGGCCATTTTTAGGACTCAAGAAGGATATCAGAATTCCATCAGGTGAAACAGAATTATAATTCAATTAAGTAGAAGATAAACATTCTGCTATTATGAAAGAATGTTTAGTTCTGTTTGGTTTAAAGATGTTCTTTAGGTTTGGCACAGACTACTAATAAATAATGATGTTAATTGTTCTTGAAATGAATTAAGACAACTTTGCTTCTGGTAACATCTATGTAGGACTGTGTTCATATTAGTATTGAACTAACATTTGAGTTTCAGAAAATCACTGAAAGTCAATTTCAGAAAATTTGTAAAATCGAAAATACATTTCAAAATGTATCTTTAAAATAAATAATAATAAAGCATTTTATTTTACTTTTTAAAGATTTTACTTATTTGAGAGAGAAAGTACATGAGCAGGGGGAAGGGCAGAGGGAGAGAGAGAAGCAGACTCCGCACTGAGCAGGGAGCCCGATGCAGGGCTCGATCCCAGGATCCTGAGATCATGACCTGAGCCAAAGGCAGACATTTAACTGACTAAGCCACCCAGGTGCCCCAATCATAGAGTATTTTAAACGGATTTCATATTCTACATGGAAATATGAACATTTAAAAAAAATATTTATTTTTTTGAGAGGGAGACAGAGAACAAGGAAGAGCAAGTAGGGGGAGAGTAGGAGAAGAGGGAGAGAGAGAATCTCAAGCAGACTTCCTCCTGAGTTCAGAGCCCATGAGGATCTCCATCTCACAGCCCAAGGATTGACTTAACTGACTGAGCCACCCAGATGCCCCAGAAATATGAATTAAATATATAATTTAACATTGACTTATAGTCTATTTCAGTGTTATCATTCCTTATGTGTTCAAATTAAACACACATAATAATTTAACTATTACATAAATATTTGATTGTGTTTTTGAAAGACCCAAAGAGAAAGTTTGTGTCCCTTTAGCTATCAATCTGGCTTTTGTTAATATTCACACTTAGTTGCTCAGTTGGTCAATTAACATTAGGGACATTAACATTCCCCTATTTGGGAATTTGCCATCAATTATTTCATCATAGCTAGATAAAAATTCATCTTAAATGAGTGGGAAATGTTTGAAGTTTTCTTGTTTTGAGAGGAAAATAATAGATCCGTTCCATTTTTAAAGAATATTTTACCTATTTAGCGCATATGTTACGAGTATGGTGAATTTATTCAGACATTGCTTCAGGAACTGTTAACACACACCTTAGTATTGACATACAATCACACTGCCAATGTCTACACTTTTCATAGTGGGGAAAATAGTTCACCGACAGCCTGAACATGAAGTAATACACTACAACTGGCCTGAGCAGGGAAGCAGTTCCAAGAGTGGAAGGGTTGGATATTAGCTTTTAATTGGTGATTAGATCTACATTTTGTTTCAGGGTCAGAAATTTTACCACCATTCTTACTGTTTGGTCCCAAAATGTGCTTAGACAAGTACCTCCAATGTATTTAATAAGGTGAATTGCTTCCTTTTAATATTCAAAAATTTTTCATGAGGAAGCATTTTCAGATAATCTTATCAATTTAGAAAAAAGTATGACTAAATATAAGGTGCACACTGGACATAAATATCTCCCTGTATATTTATGATTAAAAAATTATCTCAGCGAGCTAAAAAGGTTTATACAATTGTTTTCCTTCACTTCGCACATTTAAGCAGAAACACAAAAATTGGTCTAACAGCATATTGCAAATGTAGGAAAGGTATAACACATACTGGTAGGCAAAGAGCAACATTCACTTATGATCAATTCCCTGGCATGGCCTTGTTTCATCATTACACGTACAGAACACACTAAAATAAAAAAGAAAAAGCCCATCTTTGAGACTACTACATTATTTATAAGAAACTCCAACACTGACTTTCTAAAACATTTCACATGACCACCTCACAGGCTGGAAAGGAAATACTGTATTCATTCAAAGGATAAGACTTAGTTGTAGTGAAAATTAGCCTTGGTCTGGAAGCCAGGAGATTTGAATTCTTCATCTGGTCCTGCTACTAGCCAGACATGTAACTGCTACAAATTTGCTTCACCTGTATGATCTCAGATTAATTTTAAAAATTACAGGGTTTAAATTCCTGTTTAATTCTATCATTCTCTGATTTTCTTTTTGGAATTTGAACTGTTACAGGTGAATTTTTACTCCCTCTACTGGTGGATAACAGAACAAGAAAAAACACCATAAGAAAATGTTTTCATTAGCATCTTAGGTTAGAAAAACACTATAAGAAAATGATTTTATGGGCGCCTGGGTGGCTCAGTGGGTTAAAGCCTCTGCCTTCAGCTCAGGTCACGATCTCAGGGTCCTGGGATCAAGGCACCCATCAGGCTCTCTGCTCAGCAGGGAGCCTGCTTCTTCCTCTCTCTTTGCCTGTCTCTGCCTACTTGTGATCTCTCTCTGTCAAATAAATAAAATTAAAAAAGAAAAAGAAAAAAGAAAATGATTTTAAATAGCATGCTAGGTTAGAAAACAATGTATCTAAGTTTTAATTATGTTTGATTTCTAAATTTCCTTAAATGTTCGTCAGATGCATAGATTCTAAAACTGACTGCATTTTTATATGTTATTTCAATTATTTAATTCACTAGGACTAAAAATTTTAGTTTAATTATAGTAGAGGTTTTAAAAAACTATTCATCATGTAATTTTCACACATTATGGAAGAAAGAATATCCTTATGAACTCCCACATACCCATCACCCAGCTTCAACAGTTACCATCCTGAGATCAGCTTTTCATCTATTTCTTCCTTACTCCTCCTCTACCCCTGAATTATTAAAGAGCAAATTCTAGGTATTTTATTATTTATTAACAAATATGCTAGTGTATATTCCTAAAACATAAGGATTCTTTAATATAAACGCAATATTATTAGTATACCTAAAATCAATAATAATGTTAATGTAATCAAATATCCTGTTAGGGTTCACATTTTTCCAGTTCTTATAAATGTCTGCTTTAGAGTTGGTTTATTTGCATCAGAGTCTAAACAAGATCCACATATCACATGTGCGTGATACATATCAACCCTCTTTAAACTGTAACAGTTAAAAAAACTGTAATAATGTGAACTAAATAAAAAGAAAGCTATAATCTAACAGTTTTCCTTCCATCTTTTTTCTTACCATTTGTTGAAGAAATTTGGTCATTTATTCTATAGCATTCCTCAATTCTAGATTTTGTTGACTATATCCTTTTGTGGTCATTTTCCTCTATCACCAGTAACTAGATCTAGATCAAATTCAAATTCTATTCTACACCTTCCTTTCTTAACTTTTTTTTTCCTCTACTCTTTTTTCTCCCCCTTTCTTTCTGCAATTATACTTCATAGGTGGTACATCTTTCGGATATGAAGACTGTTCAATGGTTCTGGTTTCATTCACTGTTTAACACATGGTCAAGTTGTTCCTCACTAAGCTTAACCTACAGTATGTAGTAAAAGAGTTCATTTCCAGTTCTCACTGTATACATTTAAGGTAATCACATAGTCAAGAAGAATTTCTAAAATTACCTTTTTATTTATCTGGATTCTATCTTTTTGTAAATTATAATTCACTTAATACAGCCAAATATCAAGTAATTTTTTTACCCCTCCAGTTGGAAACATTTCATTATTAGTATTTTCTTTTGCCTAGAGAGTTACCTATGTTTTCTCAAATATCTTATTATTTTCTATACTGAGTTCTCATTTTTCCCAGTGGTTAGTCATAATTTTGTATTATTACCTTGGTTCATGGTACACTGAAAAGCTATTTATTCAATATATTGTCTCTAGACCTTATGAGAGACCAATAATGTTTGCTGCTAAATCAAGTTGGGTTTTGAAAGATGAAATGATAGAAACAATTTTATCTGTTCTTCTAACTTTTATATTGATATGCACTCAACATTTATGCATATGAGACACATATAAAAAGAAACTTGGAAATACTTGGCCTTGAGGAAAAAGAACACATACTATATAACCAAATGAACATCTGGAGACCATCAAGGAGAAGAGAGTGATGAGGAAGAGAGCAAGACATGAGGCCATGAGAATAACACCTGGTGTTAGCACAGTGGTGTTTTTCCAGTTCCTAATTAATTAATGAGGACCCGTTACATGCTGTACATGGAAAATGAAATTGCAAGGAGAAAATGGATGCATATTCTAAGGACAATTACAAAATCACTTTCAGGTTTATCACCTTAGTCTCATTTATTTGAAAGATGCTTCAGTTTAGTGATGCATTGCTCTTCACTAATTTTTATATTTAGTAGCTTAGACTCAGATACACAACAGATTCTTTGGAAAGACACATCTTTGAGTGCGGGAAGTCTACTGGGGGGGTGCTCTTGAGATTAATACCTTTAGGAGACTGAAGGCAGCCCAGCTGGACCTGTCAGCCTCCCTCACCACTGTGGGAATTAATGTTTGGTGTATGTGGTGAATCTGGGAGACTCTTCTACAGTTTGCTACTTTTTAAAGGGAATAGGTTGAGTTTCACTAGTTTTAAATATAGTGAGATAATAAGAAATAAATATTTGGTCTTCACCCCCAGCTCCAGGCAGAAAGCACCTAAAACCCTTGGAATTTCCTAAGTGGCAGAGGTGAGAGGAGTATCTTTTCTTATTCCTAACAAGCCCCTTTCAATGAGACCTGAGTTTACACTAATGAGGTGACCTTGATGGGCCCCTAGATAGCTTCAGAATGGAGCTGGTTGCCAGAGGAACCAACTCTGTGATTAAAGGATTAGAAATCTCAGCCCCTGCCTCCAACCAATGGTCAATGACTTAATCACTGAAATGAAATTTCAATTGTAATAAAACCTCCATAAAAAACATTAAACAATGAGTCTTCAGGTAAGTGAACTCAGGGAGATGCTGGGAGGCTGCCACATCTGGACATGGCATAGAAACTCTGTACACATACACCCCTGCCTCTCCCCGCCCAACATCTTGCCCTATGAATCTTTTTCATTTGGCGGTTCCTGAGAAGTGTACTTTAAAACAAACTGGTGATAGTAGTCAACTGCATTCCTGAGTCCTGTCAGCAATTCTAGCAAATTATTGAAACTGAAGATGGGCATGAGGGAACCCCAAATTTATAGCTGGTAGTCAGAAGTATGAGAGAGACCCATGACTTGTAATGGGCATGTGAAGTAGGGAAGTCTTGTGGGTCTGGGCCCTTAAACTGTGCAGTCTGTCCTAACTCCAGGTACAAAGTGTCAAAATTGAATTGAAACATTAAAGCCCCAGTTGGTGTGCAGAGAGTTGAAAAACTGGTTGTTGGTATGCAAAAAACCCCACACATTTAGGGCAGAAGTGTTTTGCAAGTGAAAAACAGATCCTAGCAGGTTTCTTTTATTATTCCTAACTAAAATGATTTTTAAAGCATATCTTGTATAGTTAGTAAACTATATTTACCATAGCATCCTTTAACCAAAAAATATATTGATATGTTTGAGAAAAACAATTTAAGAGTAGAAACTAAAATACTTTTCTGGTTATGTTTTACTTAATCAAAAATTATAGCCAGTACATCCACTCTAGATCTAGCTTACGAATCAGAATCTCCTTTTCTGGTGTGAACCAGAAGAAAAGAGATAAGAAAAAGGTAAAGTGGCAGAGGAAGGGTCCAAGATGGCAGGCAACATAGGAAGACTCTGAACTTACCTATTGAATAGACACACCAAATCTATACCTGTTTATAGAGTGATTTCTCCTAAAAAAGAACTGAGGGCTAACTGAACAGTTTCTGCACTACAGCGGATAGAGAGACCACATAGAGAGAAAATGGTAAGAGAATAACATAGCAATGAAGGGAACCTCCACTTCCAACATTGTGAACTGCAATGGGGAGGGAGAGTAATGGAGAATCTTGAACAGATTCACCTCTGCAGGAACACAGGAAAAAAAGTATCCATAGTCTTTAAAGGACAAATAGAATATAAAAGATCCAGCCCTAGAACTCCACCAAAGAGCAGAGGAGATGCTGGAAATTTTCTTGTGTCAGAAGGACCAGCAAACACCATGATTTATTGTCCGCCTTCACTGTGATAGTACGTATGGGGGAGCAGGGTCCAGGTGTCCTAGCTAGCTTACTGTCCTGGTGAGCTTCAGACCCCTAACTCCATACTAGCACTAGACATCCCACAAAGGTGGCCCCAGCACATGCATACTGAGTACCCCTGGTCAGCACTCATTACAACTCCCACCCTCTTGCTAAGATGACACAGTCAAAAGCATCCGAGAAAACTCGAGGCCTACACCACTTAGTTCCAGATGACTTGCCAGGGAACTCCCAGCACAGAGTGCCTGGGACCTCAAAGCCTGTGCCTCTGTCATCAACAAATGCCCTGCCAGAACACCCTCTGGATGAAGCATCCCAGAAACCCCTGGCCTGTACCCACTTCACCTTTACCTGTCCTTCCAGGGCACCCTCAGCATAGAGAGCCCCAGGATCTGCCAGCTTGTACCCACTTCAGCTTGTACCCACTTGCCAGGGTGCCTGCTGTGTAGAGAACCCTGGAAACATCCTGGCCCATGCCCATTTCAACTCTGGCCATCCAACCAGTGTGGATGAAGTACCCTGCCAGCCCATTCCAGACAAGTCAGCCAAGGTCACTAGGCACACATAGTCCATACAGGGAAGGACCATAGTTAAGACTATTCCTTCAGGTTTAGGAGAAGTAGCTATTCTGGCTAATTCCTAGAAACGAACACAGAAAGTCAAGCAAAATGAGGGAAATATGAAAGAAATAATGAGGAAATATGCTACAAATGAAAGAACAAGACAAAACAAAACCTCAGGAAAATAACTAAATGAAATGGAATAAGAAATATGCCAAATGAAGAGTTCAAAGTAATGGTCATAAAGATTATCACAGAGTTGGAGAGAAGAATGGATGAATTCAATGAAAACTTCAATAAAGAAAAGAGGAAATACAAAAAAGAGAACTAATCAGACTTGAAGAATACTATAACTGAAATGAAAAATACTCTGGAAGAAATCAACAGCAAATTAGGGGATACAAAAGAATAGATCCGTGATCTGAAAGACAGGGTAATGGAAAGCAACCAAGCTGAACAGCAAAAAGAAAAAAAGAATTTAAAATAATGAGGATAGGATAAGGAATCTCTTGGACAACAACAATCAAACAAACATTTGCACTACAAAGATTCCTTGGGGAGAAGAGAAAAAGGGGCAGAAAACTTATTTGAAGAAACCATAGCTGAAAATTTCAATCATCTGGGAGAAGGAAACAGACATCCGGTTTCAGGAAACACAGAAAGCTCCAGACAAGATGAACTCAAGGAGGTCCACAACATGACACACAATGAATAAATGTCAAAGATTAAAAATAGAGAATTTTAAAAGCAAAAAGAAAGGAGCAACTATTGACATAGAAGGGAAATCCCATAAAGTTATTAGCAGATTTTTTAGCAGAAAATTTGGAGGCCAGAAGACAGTGGAATGATATATTTACAGTGCTAAAAGGAAGAAATCTACAACTGACAATACTTTAACCAGCAAGGTTATCATTTAGAATTGAAGGACAGTTAAAAAGTTTCCCAGCTAAACAAAAGTTAAATGAGTTCATCACCACTAAACCAGCCTTACAGGAAATGTTAAAAGGACTTTACTGAGTAGATCAAAAGAGGCCATAATACCAGTAAGTAAATTATAAAAGGGAAAAATGTCACAGGTTAAAAAAAAAAAAGCAAACATACACTAAAGGTAAGACAATCGTTTTTAAAACTAGTATGGGGGTTAAAATACAAAAGCAGTAAAATCAATTTTATCTATAAAAATTAGTTAAGGGCACCCACAAAATAAAAATTCATAAAATATGACAATGTACACATAAATCTTAGAGGGGGGGAATAAAAATGAAGTTCTTCTAGAATGTGTTCAAACTTAAACAATCACCAACTTATAGAATGCTATATGTTAAGATGTTGTATGTGAACTTCCTGGTAACCACAAGCCAAAAACCTATAAAAGATTCAAAGAAAATAGAAAGTAAGACAAGCATGACACTAAAGGAAGTCATCAATCACAAGGAAAGAGAGCCAGAAGGAACAGAAAAAAAAAACCTAAAAAATATATATATCCCCCCAAAACAATGAACAAAATGGCAATAAAAACATCCCTGTTCCTACCAAAAGACACAGGGTGATCGAATTATTTCAAACAAACAGACAAGACCCATCTATATCCTGCCTATAGGAGACTCACTATAGACCTAAGGATACATACAGACCAAAAGTGAAGGAATAGAAAAACATTTTTTTATTTTTAAAAATTTGTTATTAACATAGAATGTATTGTTTCAGTGGTTCAGGTCTGTGATTCATCAGTCTTACAAAATTCACAGTGCTCACCACAGCACATACCCTCCCTAATGTCCATGACCCACACACCCCTCCCTCCCACCCCTTCCACTCCAGGAATCCTCATTTTGTTTCCTGAGATTTACAGTCCCTTATGGTTTGTCTTGCTCTCTGGTTTCATCCCGTTACATTTTTTCCTTTCTCCCCCCAAGACCCTCTGCCTGTTTCTCAAATTCCACATATCAGCAAGATCATATGATAATAGTCTTCCTCTGATTGACTTATTTCATTGAGAATACTATCTGCTAGTTCCATCCATGTTGTTACAAAAGGCAAGATTTCATTTTTTTGATGGCTGCATAATATTCTATTATACATGTATATGTAACATCTTCTCTAGCTATCTGACGATGGACATCTAGGCTCTTCCCATAGTTGGGCTATTGTGGCCATTGCTGTTATAAACATTGGGGTGCATATGCCCCTTTGGATTATTACATTTTTATCTTTCGGGTAAATACCCAGAAATGCAATTGCTGGGTCATAGGGTAGCTCTATTTTCAACTTTTTGAGGAACCTCCATACTGTTTTCCAGAGTGGCTGCACCAGCTTGCATTCCCACAACAGTGTGGAAGGGTTCCCCTTTCTCTGCATCCTTGTCAACATCTGTCGTTTCCTGAACTGTTAATTTTAACCATTCTGACTGGTGTGAGGTGGTATCTCATTGAGGTTTTGGTTTGTATTTCCCTGATGCTGAGTGATGTTGAGCACTTTTTCATGTGTCTGTTGGTCACCTGGATGTCTTCTTTGGAGAAATGTCTGTTCATATCTTCTGCCCATTTCTTGATTGGATTATTTGTTCTGTGGCTGTTGAGTTTGATAAGTTCTTTATAAATTTTGGATACCAGCCACTTATCTTCTATGTCATTTGCAAATATCTTCTCCCATTCTGTTGGTTGTGTTTTGGTTTTGTCAACTCTCTCCTTTGCTGTGAAAAAAGGTTTTTTATGTCGATGAAGTCCAAGAAGTTCATTTTTGCCTTTGTATCCCTTACCTTTGAAGATGTGTCTGCAAGAAGCTGCTGTGGCCGAGGTCACAGAGGTTGCTGCCTGTGTTCTCCTCAAGGATTTTGATGGATTCCTGTCTCACATTGAGGTCTTTCACATATTTTGAGTCTATTTTTGTGTGTGGTATAAGGAAATGGTCTAGTTTCATTCTTCTGCATGTGGCCGTCCAATTTTCCCAACACCATTTGCTGAAGAGACTGTCTTTTTTCCATTGGACACTCTTTCCTGCTTTGTTGAAGATTACTTGACCATAGAATTGAGGGTCCATTTCTGGGCTCTCTATTCTGTTCCACTGATCTATGTGTCTGTTTTTGTGCCAGTACCATGATTATAGCTTTGTCATAGAGCTTAATTAAAGTCCAGAATTGTGATGCCGCCAATTTTGGTTTTCTTTTTCAACATTCCTCTGGCTATTCAGGGTCTTTTCTGGTTCCATACAAATTTCAGGATTATTTTTCCATTCCTTTGAAACAAGTTGATGGTATTTTGATAGGAATTGCATTAAATGTGTAGACTGTTCTAGGTAGCATAGACATTTTGACAATTATTTCTTCTTCCAATTCATGAGCATAGAACATTTTTCCATTTCTTTATGTCTTCCTCGATTTCTTTGATGAGTATTCTATATTTTTCTGAGTATGATTCTTTGCCTCTTTGGTTAGATTTATTCCTAGGTATCTTATGGTTTTGGGTGCAATTGTAAATGGGAATGACTCTTTAATTGCTCTTTCTTCTGTCTTGTTGGTGCATAGAAATGTGACTGATTACTGTACATTTATTTTATATCCTGACACTTTACTGAATTCCTGTATGAGTTCCAGCCATTTTGGCATGGAGCCTTTTGGGTTTCCCACATAAAGTATTGTATCATCTGCAAAGACTGAGAGTTTGATTTCTTCTTTCCCAATTCGGATGCCTTCTATTTCTTTCTGTTGTCTGAGTGCTGAGGCTAGGACTTCCAATACTATGTTGAATAGCAGTGGTGATAGTGGACATCCCTGCCGTGTTCCTGACCTTAGGGGAAAAGCTCTCAGTTTTTCCCCATTGAGAATGACGGGTTTTTCATAGATGGCTTTTATGACATTGAGGTATGTACTCTCTATCCCCACACTGTGAAGAGTTTTAATCAAGAAAGGATGCTGTACTTTGTCAAATGTTTTTCTGCATCTATTGAGAGTATCATATGGTTCTTGTCCCTTCTTTTACTAATGTAATGTATCAAACTGATTGATTTGTGGATGTTGAACCAAACCTGCAGCCCAGGAATAAATTCAACTTGGTCATAGTGAATAATTTTCTAATGTACTGTTGCATCCTATTAGCTAGTATTTTGGTGAGAATTTTTGCATCCATGTTTATCAGGAATATTGGTCTGTAATTCTTTTTGATGGGGTCTTTGTCTGGTTTTGGGATGAAAGTAAACATGGCCTCATAAAATGTGTTTGGAAGTCTTCTTTCCATTTTTTTTTTGGAACAGTTTCAGAAGAATAGGTATTAATTCTTTAAATGTTTGTTAGAATTCCTCCTGGGAAGCCATTTGGCCCTGGGCTCTTGTTTGTTGAGAGATTTTTGATCACTGTTTCAATTTTGTTGCTGGTTATGGGTCTGTTCAGGTTTTCTATTTATTCCTGGTTCAGTCTTGGTAGTTTATATGAGTCTAGGAAATGCATCCATTTCTACCAGATTGTCTAGTTTGTTGGCATCTAGTTGCTTATAACATGTTCTTATAATTCTTTGTATTTCTTTAGTGTTGGTTGTGATCTCTTCTCTTTCATTCATGATTTTATTTATTTGGGTCTTTCCTCTTTTCTTTTTTGGTAAGTCTGACCAAGAGTTTATCAATCTCATTAATTCTTTCAAAGAACCAGCTTCAAGTTTTATTGATCTGTTCTACTGTTCTTTTGGTTTCTATTTTATTGATTTCTGCTCTGATCTTTATTACTTCTCTTCTCCTGCTGGGTTTATGCTTTATTTACTGTTCTTTATCCAGCTCCTTTAGGTGTAGGGTTAGGTTGTGTACTTGAGACCTTTCTTGTTTCTTGAGAAAGGCTTGTGTTTATATACACTTTTCTCTTAGAACTGCCTTTGCAGCATCCCAAAGATTTTGAACTGTTGTGTTTTCCTTTTCATTTGTTTCTTTGAATTTTTAAAATCCTTCTCTAATTTCCTGGTTGACCCACTCACTCTTTAGTAGGATGCTCTTTAGCCTCTATTTATCTGAGTTCTTTCCAACTTTCCTCTTGTGATTGAGTTCGAGTTTCAAAGCACTGTGGTCTGAAAATATGCAGGGAATGATTTCATATTATGGTTCCACTTGAGACCTGACTTGTGACCCAGGATGTGATCTATTCTGGAGAATGTTCCATGTTCACTAGAGAAGAACGTGTATTCTGTTCTGAATACATCTGTGAAGTCCATCTGGTCCAGAGAGTCATTTAAAGCCCTTATTTCCTTGTTGATCTTTTGCTTTGATGATCTGTCCATTTCAGTGAGAGGTGTTAAAGTACCCTAATATTTTTGTGTTATTGTCAATGTTTCTTTGATTTTGTTATTAATTGGCTTATATAATTTGCTGCTCCCACGTTAGAGGCATAGATATTTAAAATTGTTAGATCTTCTTGTTGGATAAACCCTTTAAATATGATATAGTATTATTCCTCATCTTTTATTATAGTCTTTGGTTTAAAATCTAATTTGTCTGATATAAGGATTATCACCCCAGCTTTCTTCTGATGTCCATTTGCATGGTAAATTGTTTTCCACCCCCTCACTTTAAATCTGGAGGTGTCACTGGGTCTAAAATGAGTCTCTTGCAGATAGCACAGAGATGGGGCTTATTTTTTTTTTTAATTCAATCTGATACCATGTGTCTTTTGTTGAGGCATTTAGTCCATTTACATTCAGGGCAACTATAGAAAGATATTAATTTAGTACCATTATATTGTCTGTAAGGTGACTGTTACTGTATATTGTCTCTGTTCCTTGCTTATCTGTGTTATTTTTAGGTTCTCTCTTTGCTTAGAGGACCCCTTTCAATATTTCTTGTAGGACTGGTTTGGTGAATGCAAATTCTTTTAGTTTATATTTGTCCTGGGGGCTTTTTATCGTTCCTTCTATTTTCAATGACAGTCTAGCCAGATATAGTATTCTGAGCTGCACGTTTTTCTCATTTATTACCCTGAATATATCATGCCAGTCCTTTCTGTCCTGCCAGGTCTCTTTGGATAGGTCTGCTGTCAATACAATATTTTTACTATTTTAGGTTATAGACCTCTTGTCCTGAGCTGCTTTCAGAATTTTCTCTTTGTCTCTGAGACTTGTAAGTTTTACTATTAGATGTCAGGGTGTTGACCTATTTTTATTGATTCTGAGGGGGGTTCTCTGTGCCTCCTGGATTTTGATGCCTGTTTCCTTCCCCAAATTAGGGAATTTCTCTAATTTGCTCCAATATACCTTCTGCCCCGCCCCTCTCTTTCTTCTTCTGGGATCCCAATTATTCTAATATTGTTTTGCTTTATGGTATCATTTATCTCTCAAGTTCTGCCCTCATGATCCAGTGGTTGTTTCTCTCTCTTTTTCTCAGCTTCCTTATCCTCCATCATTTGGTCTTCTATGTCACTAGTTCTCTCTTCTGCCTCATTTATCCTAGCAGTTAGAGCCTCGATTTTTTTTTATTGCACCTCATTAATAGCCTTTTTTATTTCAACTTGGTTAGATTTTGGTTCTTCTACTTCTCCAGAAAGGGATTCTCTAGTATCTTCTATGCTTTTTTTCAAGCCCAGCTAGTATCTTTATAATCATCATTCTGAACTCTAGTCCTGACATCTTACTAATGTCTGTATAGATTAGGTCCCTGGCAGTTGGTACTGCCTTTTGTTCTTTTTTTGAGGTGAGTTTTTCCATTTTGTCATTTTGTCCAGAGAATAGATGAACGAGAGAACAAAATGCTAAAAGGGTAACAAGGACACCAGAAAAATATATGCTAAATAAATTAGAAGAGACCTGAAACCGAGGGGAAAAGAAAAAAGAAAGAAGAAAAAAGAAAGAAGGAAGAAGAAGAAGAAGAAGAAGAAGAAGAAGAAGAAGAAGAAGAAGAAGAAGAAGAAGAAGATGATGATTAGGCTGGTGAATAGAACAGAACCATACACAAGATTTTGGATGTATTTTCGTCTGTTAGAAGAAACTGCCTCCCAAAATTTTAGAGAAAGAAAAACATATATGTGTGTATGTATGTATGTGTATGTGTGTGTATATATATATATATATATATATATATATACTTACACACACACACAATTAAGGGTAAGTACAATGAAGGTATGGAATATAATTATAAAAATGAAAATTAAAAACGATTTTTAAAAAGTAATTGATAAGAAGTTGAAGGAAAGAAGAAAAATTTAAAAAATAGAAAAAGAAAATTCAAAAATTAACTTTGAAAGACTAAAGAATCATGAATTCTATGTACTATATTCCCCTACTGATGGAGTTTTGCAGCTTTCTTTGATCAGTAAACTTGGTCTTGGCTGGATATTATTGCTGATCTTCTTGGGGAGGGGCCTGTTGCAGTGATTTTCAAATGTCTTTGCCCCCAGGTGAAATTACACCACTCTTGCCAGGAGCCAGGCTAAGTAATCTACTCGGGTTTGCTCTCTGTAGCTTTTGTTCCCTGAAGGCTTTCCGTACAGCTTTAGAGGACAAAAATGAAAATGGCAGGCTCCCAATCTCCAGCCCAGTTGGATCCAAGAGCTCAGGGCCCCACTCCTCAATGAGCCCTCAGAGAAAAGCAGTCAGTCACTCCTGTCCTCCCGGTCTCTGGCTACACTCTGTGCTCACCTGGCCTGTGACTGAGCATTTCTATCTCTGACAAATGACCCCATCTGGAGTCTCCAAACTGTGCAGATTCCTGCAGTGCACTCCCACGCTGCTCCTCCTGGGGAAGGAAAGGGAGTCCCTGCTCTTAAAGTAGTGGCCCAACTGTGCCGCAGATCACTGTTTATGGCAACTTGGGCAGCAAGCCCCCTCCTCAGCTCAGTCTTTGCAGCCGGCTTCCCTGCTCTGATACCTGGGAGCTTTGACACACTCATGTACCCTCGGTCTTTCTGTGACTCCCAGAGTCCTTAGACCACACTGTCCCAGCGAAGGATCCAACCCCCCCACCCCCAACCTCCCTTAGCCACTGGAGCAATGTCCCTTACTGGAGCAGACTTCTAAAAGTTCTGATTTTTGTGCTCTGCTGCTCTATCACTAGCTGGTAACTGGCTGATGGAGGTTTTTCTCCCCGCTGCAGTCTATCTTCACAAATATCACCTTGGATTCACCTCTCTGCCTGTTCTACCTTCCAGAAAGTGGTCGTTTTTCTGTTCATAGAGTTGCTGCTATTTTCTTCAATCTCCTGTTGAGTTCACAGGTATTCAGAATGATAAATATCTAGCTAAATTCCTGGGACCAGATGAAATTTAGGTCTCCTACTCCTTTGCCATCTTGGAGCCCTTCCCCAGGATAGAGAAACTTTTACCATGCAAATGAAAAGGAAAAGAAAGCTGGAGTAGCAATTCTTATTTATATCTGGCAAAATACACTTTAAAACAAAGACCATAATAAAAGACAAAAAGGACATACATAATGATAAAAGATCAACCCAAAAAGAGGATATGACAATTGTAAATATCTATGCACCCAACTTAGGAGCACTTAAATACATATAGCAAATATTAACAGATATAAAGGGAGAAATTAATAGTAATACAGTAACAGTGGGGGACTTAACACCCCATTTACCTCAATGGATAGATCATCCAGGTTGAAAATCCATAAGGAAACAGTGTCTTTGAATGACACATTAGACCAGATGGATATAATATATATACATATACTCAGAACATTCCATCCAAAATCAAGAGTACACATTCTTCTCAAGTGCATATGGAACATTTTTCCGAACAGATCACACATTAGGGCACAAAACAAATCTTAATAAATGTATTAAGATCAATTATATCAGGCAAGTATCTTTTCCAACTGTAACTGTATGAAACTACAAATCAGTTATAAGAAAAAAAACTGGAATAAACACAAACACATGGAGGCTAAAAACATGCTAGTAGACAACCAATGGGTCAATGAAGAAATCAAAGAAGAAATAAAAAATACATTGGGACAAATCAAAATAAGAATAGAATGATCCAATATCGTTGGGATATAGGAAAAGCTGTGATAGGAGGGAAACTTATAGCCATTCAGGCCTACCTCAAGGAACAAGAAAAAGCTCATTAAATCTGAAGGAACTAGAAAAAGAACAAACAAAGCCCGAAGTTAGAAGGAGGAAGGAAATACTAAAGATCAAAATGGAAATAAATGAAATAGTTACTAAAAAAAAAAAACCAACAAAAAATACAACAATAAAACAGATCAATGTAACCAGGAACTGATTCTTTGAAAAGATAAAATTGATAAACCTTTACTGAACTTATCAAGAAAAAAGAGAGAGGACTCAAATAAATAAAATCAGAAATTATGAAGAAATAACAACTGATATCACAGAAACATAAAGGATTATAAGAGACTACTATGAAAAATAATATGCTAACAGATTGGACAACCTCGAAGAAGTAAATTCCTAAAAAACACCTTCCAAAACTGAGCCAAGAAAAAACAGAAAATATGAACAGATTACTAGTAACAAAACTCAATTAATATTTAAAAAACTCCCAAAACAAACACAAGTCTGGGGTCAGACAGTGTCATGGGCAAATTCTACCAAATATTTAAAGAAGAGTTAATACTTGTTTTCCTTGAACAATGTCAAAACATACAGGAGAAAGGAAAGCTTTCAGATATATTCTCTGAGGCCAGCATTACCCTATTACCAAAACCAGATAAAGACACTACAAAAAAAAAGAGAACTAAGGGCCAAAATCTCTGATGATCATAGATGCAAACATCTTTAATAAAATATTAGCAAACCACATTGAACAATACAATAAAAGAATCATTCACTATGATCCAGTAGGATTTATTCCTGGGATACAAGAAGCATTTAATATTTACAAATCTATCACCATGATACACCACATTAACAAAGTGAAGTTTAAAAATCATAGGATCATCTTAATAGATGTAGAAAAGGCATTAGACAAAAGTCAAAATCAGCCCATGATAAAAACTCTCAATAAAGTGGGTTTAGAAGGAACATATCTCAACATCATAAAAGCCATATGAAGAAAAAACCCACAACTAATATACTTAATGGTGCAAAACAGAGCTTTTCCCTGTACATCAGGAAGAAGACAGGGACATCCACTCCCACTATTTTTATTCAACATAGTACTAGAAGTCCTAACCAGAGGTTTATCCTGATTTATCTGATTATCCTAATAAGATAAGAAAAAGGAATATAGGGGCATCCAAACTGGTAAAGAAGAGTAAAACTTTTACTATGTAAAGATGACATGATACTATATATAGAAAACTCTAAAGACTCTACCAGAAACTATTAAAAGCAATAAGCAAATTCAGCAAAATTTCAGAATTCAAAATTAATATAGAAAAATCTGTTGTATTTTTATACACTAATAATGAAGTAATAGATAGGGAAATGAAGAAAACAACTCCTTATACAACTGCACCAAAAAGAATAAAATATCTAGGAATAAACTTATTCTAGGAGGTGAAAGACCTACAGCCTGAAAACTAAAAACCACAGCTGAAAGAAATTGAAGATGATGTCAACAAATGGAAAAATATAGTGTGCTCATGGATTGGAAGAATTAGTATTATTAAAGGGTCATACTACCCAAAGCAATCTACAGATGCAGTGCAATCTCTATCAAAATACCAACAGTATTTTCTTTTATAGAATGAGAATAATCCTACAATTTGTAAGGATATTTACAAATGGTACATCCAATAAGGAGTTAATATTCAAAAAATATAAAGAGCTCATAAAACCAAAAACCAATGAAACAATTTGATTTAAAAATGGGCAGAATACCTGAATGGCTATTTTTCATTTTTCCAAAGAAGACATACATATGGCCAACAGACACATGAAAAGATGCTCAACATCACTAATTATCAGGGAAATGCAAATCAAAACCACAATGAGATATCATCTTATACCTGTCAGAATGGCTAGCATAATAAAGACAATAACAAGTGTTGGTAAGTATGTGGAGAAAAGAGAAGCCTTGTGCACCATTAGTGGGGATATAAATTGGCACAGTCCCTGGAGAAAACAGTATGGAGTTTGCTCAAAAAATTTAAAATAGGGGCACCTGGGTGGCTCAGTCAGTTAAGCATCTGCCTTCAGTTCGGGTCATGATCCTGGAGTCCTGGGATTGAACCCCACATTGGGCTCCCTGCTCAGGGAGGAGTCTGCTTCTTCCTCTCCCTCTGCCCCCTCCAACTCATACTCATTCTCTTCTCAAATAAATAAATAAAGTCTTCAAAAAAATTAAAAATAGAAATGCTGTATGATCCAGCAATTCCACTACTAGGTATTTGCCCAAAGGAATTGAAAACACGAATTTGGAAAGATACGTGCACCCCTACCTTATTGCAGAATTATGTACAAAAGCCAAGATATGGAAGCAACTTAAGTTGATGAATGGATAAGAAGATATGGTATAGATGTGGAACAGAATATTACTTGCCCATCAAGAAGAATGAGATCTTGCCATTTGTGACAACATGGATGGACCCAGAGGATATTATACTAAGTGAAGTAAGTCAGAGAAAGACAAATACCATATGATTTCACTTATTATATGGAATCAAAAAACAAAACAAACATAAACAAACAAAAACAGACCCATAAATACAGAGAACAAAGTGGGGGGTGGGTGGGAGGATGGTTTGAAAAGTGGTGAAGGGGAGTGAGAGGTACAGGCTTCTAGTTATGGAACACATAAGTCATGGGCATGAGAGGTACAGCATAAGAAATATAGTCAATGGCATGATAATAACATTGTATGTGGTAAACACAGCATATAGAGTTGTTCAACTATACTTCAGTTAAAAAAGTAATTAAAAAAAAGAAGCAAAATGTGGTTTAGTCTTATGAAAAAACAAAATTCAACTCAGTAAATTTTGAAGATTTATTGGAGTTTTTTAACCGTTCATTTATCAAGCAGCATCCAATCTAGCAGACAGGAAAGCTCTCTGAGGAGTTGTAGGAAATGAAAGATTTTTATAGACAGAAGGGAGTAGAAGGAAGTTATGCTAACACAAAACAGGCTGTATGTGGCAAGACCACTTTCCTTTAAGAGATAGCAGGGGTCTCTCAGGCAGATGACCTCACCAGTACTATTCCTGATAAACCAATTTAAGATTCCATTTCTGGAAGAGCAGAACTATAATTAAGTCTTGGTTTGGTGATGTGGGGCTTAGCATAATTGACTTGATTTTGGGCCTATTGCCTTGTTTTTAACAGTCCATGGCAGTGTCCACACTGTTTTGGAGAGAGCAGTGTGCTGGAGACAAACTGGGTGACTTACAAAGATGGCCACTCAAATGGTTGGAGTCCAAGGCAGTAGCAATGCTATCATGCCCTATAAAGACCTGGTCCTCAGAATCACCTGATCCCCAGGATCACCTGATCCCCAGTTCTCTCCAACCTTAGTTTCTACTACTTTGTTCCCCCCTCCCAACAGAAGACCACAACCGATAAGTTGCTTTCTTATTCCTTTTTTGTCATTGTTGAACTCTGACTCTATACAAGTTTTTTAAATATTAGTAGGACATTGGTAGTCACTGTGTTAAGACAAATAAAAAAAACCCTCTTCTCTCAAATATAGTTTTTTAGTAGTGCTTTTTGTTTTTAGGTCACTAAACCAGTATTCAGAGTTGTCAGCATGTGTAATTTGAGCATCACATAAAGACTGTTTGCCACTGTATCACTCATCTTATTTTTGCATGTCCTGTTTAGACTTAAAGTTGGAGAACACAAAATACATAGAAATCAACCGATTTAATTTATAAAGCTACTTCAGTCTACTAATTCAAGTATAGAAAAAGTGGCTCCATAGGATTTACTCGCTGAAAACATACTAAAGACTTCTATAGATAGATCCTAATGAAAAAGAAACCTAAAGCACTGAAACAGATTTTAAGTGCTCTATTTATATTTTCCATTCTTGTTTCCTTACCAGCCGACACTACCATTAAAGAGAGACAACTGAACTAACATAGTACCATGGTTCGTTTCCCCATGAAACAAAAAAACTAATTTTGCGAAATTATTTTGGCTCCTTGTGCCACTCTTCCCCCTCGATTCTATGCATAAAAACCCTGACATGTTGAAAATCTTCATCAAAAATTTCTGAAGGAATGACTTTCAAGTGATATTCTACCAGACTTAAGGCAGGAAAGAATAAATTCTATCATGGATACTTTCTCTGCTGGCAAGCAGAAAAATGGAAATTCTAGGCAAGTTAAGGTGAATTATATTCACTCAAGCTTATAAATAAAACCTGAGTCAGATTTAATAGATAAGGAGCATTAATTAAGGTAACTAATCTTTATCGAAAGAAAGTTCTGAATTAGACGTAAGTCAGCCTACAGCTGACTGAGTAGAATTTTAGTAGTATCAAGATAATGCTGCCTGTTAACATTTGAAATTCTGTAACTTGATATTTGTTCCCTCCACATTTAGAGAAAGTTTTACTATGAAAGAAATCCCAGGATGCCTGGGTGGCTCAGTTGGTTAAAGAGCTGCCTTATACTCAGGTCATGATCTCAGTGTACTGAGACTGAGTCCCACATCAGCCTCCTTGCTCAGCAGGGAGTCTGCTTCTCCCTCTGCCGCTGCCTCTGCCTTCTTGTGCTCGCTCGCTCTCTCTCTGACAAATAAATAAAATCTTAAAAAAAAAATCCCCAAAGAGGACAACACATAAATACAAAAGCACAATAAGATAAGAATGGTCTCAAGATGAGGAACCAAAATCAGATCCTGATGGCCAAGATATCTCCCAAAGGGATACGGGGCCCTGAAAGCGAGGATGAAAATCTCCAAGACAAGTTTTTCTTTACAATTTTAATTTTCCTAAGTTTCATACTGGAAGATACAGTTTATATCTATTTTTTATTTTTTTAATTTATTTCTTTACACTTTATATCCAAACAGATCAATTATACAGATAACTTGGGCAAAAATAACCAGTTCTTGGCCATATGGAATTAGTTTTTGGTATCTACACTGATGAGATCTGTCTTTGGAAAGACTACATTTTGTTCAATGTCAAGGAAAACTTTATTAAAATATGAAATTTTCAAGGATACTCAGTTGAACATCATGCCGGACAACAAGACATTTATATTCAAACCATCAGACAGCTTCTTCTGACATCTTCATAGAAAAATGAGTCCATGCCACTTGTCAGGAAAAAGATATCAGCACTTCTCTACCACTTTCTATAGCTTTGAGACACCTCAAAGCTTTTATTTGCTTCAGGCTCTAGCCAGTCATACTTTCCAAGAAAATTTTCTCATTATGCTAGCTGCCTGACATTCTCACATCCCACCACTCAAGGGAGAAACTGATATGGTGTTTCATACATTTGCAAAAATTGATAAGAGTGATTTTAGCCACATGCAAATGCTGTCAGTCATATAAATCTGCAAATGGTTGCGCTCCAGATCTTTTCAGAGAAAATGAAATTCCTTGTCTGAGTGTTTTTTGATTCATTTTTCTGTAATCATATGCAACCCATCTCCTTACTACTAACTGTATTTCTGACCAATACCCAAGTCTGATTATAAAAGGGGCCATCTCTCTATTAAATATGAATCATCTCATTTCACTCTCAACTCTGGGTTCCTGGACTCTGTTTTTCTCATTTGCATCACCGTGAATGGATGCATACATATGCAGATCCATAGCCTGGGACCCTTTGTAAGTACACAGTTCATATCTTCTGAATGGATTAAGAATGTTTATCAAAGTCCTACATTCATTAAAACAAAGATTTATTAACTTTTGTATCTAAATGCATAAAAAATATCCTTGTTTTTCAGATTCTAAGAAGTCCTTATCATATCATGGTAGTATATTTAGGACCATACATGAAAATATACTCTATTAATACCTTAATTTTTCTAAAAATGAACCACAACCAATTTCTTTGGAAAGAACTCTAAGGACAGTAAACAACAACAGATAAAAACAGTTTTTGAGTAGAGATGAAAAACATTTGGCCTGTAATTCTCCTTTTTTGTGGGGTCTTTGTGTAGTTTTAGAATCAAGCTAGTGCTGTCCTTACAGAACGAATTTGGAAATTTTCCTTCCATTTCTGTTTTTGGACTAGTTTGAGAATAGGCATTAACTCTTCTTTAAATATCTGGCAGAATTCCCCTGGGAAGCCATCTGGCTTGGACATTTTGGGGGGGGGCAGATTTTTGATTACCGATTCAATTTCTGGTTATCGGTCTGTTCAAATTATCTATTTCCCTTATAGGCCAATAACCCTGATGAACATGGATGCAAAAATTCCCAACAAGATACTAGCAAATCAAGTCCAACAGTACATTAAAAGAATTATTCACCACAATCAAGTGGGATTTATTCCTTGGCTTCAGAGGTGGTTCAATATTCTCAAGTCAATCAACATGATAAACCACATTAATAAAAAGGATAAGAACTGTATGATCCTCACAATAGATGCAGAAGAAGCTTTTGACAAAATACAGCATCCATTCTTGATAAAAACCCTCACCAAAGTAGGGATAGATGGAACATACCTCAACATCATAAAGGCCACATATGAAAGACCCACAACTAATATCATCTTTAATGGGGATAAACTGAGAGCTTTTCCTCTACAGTCAGGAATGAGACAGGGATGTCCACTCTCACCATTCCTACTTAACATAGTACTGGAAGTCTTAGCCTCAGCAATCAGACAACAAAAAGAAATAAAAAGGCATCCAAATCAGTAAGGAAGAAGTCAAACTTTCACTATCTGCAGACAATAGGATTTTTTTTCAAGATTTTATTTATTTATTTGACAGAGAGAGACACAGTGAGAGAGGGAACACAAGCAGGGGGAATCAGAGAGGGAGTAGCAGGCTTCCTGCCGAGCAGGGAGCCTGATGTGGGGCTCGAACCCAGGACCCTGGGATCATGACCTGAGCCTAAGGCAGATGCTTAACAACTGAGCCACCCAGGTGCACCAACAATAGGATATTATATGTACAAAACCCAAAAGACTCTACCAAAGAATTGCTAGAACTCATACATGAATTCATCAAAGTTGCAGGATGTAAACTCAACATACAGAAATCTGTTGCATTTTTATACACCAATAATGAAGAAGCAGAAACAGAAATCAAGGAATCAATCCCATTTACAACTGCAACGAAACCAGTAGGAGACCTAGGAATAAACCTAACCAAAGAAGAGAAAGATATGTACTCTGAAAACCACAGAACACTGATGAAAGAAATTGAAGAGGACACCAAAAAATGGGGAAATATTTCAGGGTCATGTATTGGAAGAACAAACTTTGTTAAAATGTCTACATCACCCAAAGTAATGTCCACTTTCAATGCAATCTCTATCAAAAGTCACCAGCATTTTCAAAGAGGTAGAACAAATAATCCTAAAATTTTTATGGAACCACAAAAGATCCTGAAGAGCCAAAACAATCCTGAAAAAGAAGAGCAAAGCTAAGGGCATCATGATTCCGGACTTCAGGATATATTACAAAGCTATAGTCATCAAAACAGTATGGTACTGGCACAAAAACAGATCAATGGAACAGTATTAAAAAAACCCAGAAATGGGGGCACCTGGGTGGCTCAGTCCTTAAGCGTCTGCCTTCAGCTCAGGTCATGATCTCAGGGTCCTGGGGTCGAGCCCTGCATTGGTCTCCCTGCTTAGTGGGAAGCCTGCTTCTCTCTCTCCCACTCCCCCTGCTTGTATTCCCTCTCTTGCTGTCTCTGTCAAATAAATAAATAAAATATAAAAAAAATAACACACACAACAGAAGTGGGCTCACAGCTATATGGTAAACTAATCTTCAACAAAGGAGGAAAGAATATCCAGTGGAAATAAAACAGTCTCTTCAACAAATGGTGTTGGGATAACTGGACAGCAACATGTAGAAGAATTAAACTGGACCACTTTCTTACACCATACACACACAAAAAATTTAAAATGAATGAAAGATCAAAATGTGTGATAGGAAACCATCAAAATCCTAGAGAGGAACACAGGAAGCAACCTCTTTGACCTCAGTTGTAGCAACTTCTTACTCAACACACCAATAGAGGCAAGGGAAACAAAAGCAAAAATGAACTAGTGGGACTTCATCAAGATAAAAACTTTCCGTACATTCAAAGGAAAAACTAAAAGGCAGCCTACAGAATGGGAGAGATATTTTCAAGTGACATATGTGATAAAGAGTTAGTACACAAAATTTATAAATAACTTATCAAGCTCAACACACCAAAACCAAATAATCCAGTTAAGAAATGGGCAGAAGACATGAATAGACATTTTTTCAAAGACGACATCCAGATAGCTAACAGACATGAAAAGATGCTCATCATCAAATAAAAATACAAATCAAAACCGCCATGAAATACCACCTCATACGTGTCAGAATAGCTAAAATTAACAACAGAAGCAACAAGTGTTGGTGAGGGTGCAGAGAAAGGGGAATCCTCTTGCACTGTTGGTGGGAGTGCAGCCACTCTAGAAAACAGTATAGAAGTTCCTCAAAAAGTTGAAAATAGAACTACTCCATGACCCAGCAATTGCACTACTACTAGGTATTTACCCAAAGGATATAAAAATACAGATTCAAAGGGGTACATGTGCCCAAATGTTTGTGGCAACATTATCAACGATAGCCAAAGTATGGAAAGAGCTCAAATGTCCAATGTCCATCAACTGATGAATGGATAAAGAGGATGTGGTGTGTATGTGTACACACACACAATGGAATATTACTCAGCCATCAAAAAGAATGAAACTTTGCCATTTGCAATGACATGAATGGAGCTAAAGTGTATTATGCTAGGTGAAGTAAGTCATCAGAGAAAGACAAATACCAAAGAATTTCATTCTATGTGGAATTTAAGAAACAAAAAAGAATGTATGAGAAGGAAATAGAGGAAAAGGGTGCAAACCGTAAGAGAATCTTAACTATAGAGAACAAATAAAGGTGATGGAGGAAGATGGGTGGAGGATGAGCTAAATGCTTAAGGAGAGCACTTGTTATGATGAGCACTGGATGTTATATGTAAATGATGAATGACTAAATTTTACTACTGAAACCAATATTACACTATATGGTAACTGACTAGAATTTAAATAAAAATCTGAAACAAAAAAACAACAAAAGTTTTAAAAAGAGGAAGACATATACTGGCCAGAAGGGTTAAAACTTTCTAATTGAGGAGCACCTGGATGGTTCAGTAGGTTAAGCATCTGACTCTTGCTTTCTGCTCAGATCACGATCTCAAAGTCTGGGATTGAGCCCTGCATGGGGCTTCCCACTCTGCAGGGAGTCTGGTTGTTTCCCTCTCCCTCTGCCCCTCTCTGCTCTTACACACGGTCTCTCTCTCAAAAAAACAAATAAATCTTAAAAAAAAAAAAGCAACAAAAACTTTTCTAATTATGGGCCAAAATTGGCTTTGAGTGTCTTGACAATCAGAATGTCTATCCAGTAATCTATCAAAAAGCTGGTCCTTTATAATTTAGCAAATTGGGGGATAGCTGAAGACAAATACTTTTTTTACTAAATACCAAACCAGAACAAACAACTTGAACTGGATTTACTTTCTGGAAGAATCTCTTTTATTGCACAATTAAGGATAGAGAGTATTGAAGCGGTTCAGTACAGCTGCCCCATTCCCCCCGCCCACTTTGGTGTCACTTTGGTATGTGGATTATTTTGAGCTGAAGGCACTTGAGACCCTCTTGGCTCAAGAGAAACTTCTGCTCCTCCTTTAACCATACAGAAGAATCTAAATTGAAGGATCTTTCCCAGAATAAGGGTTATTAATGGAGATAAATTTTATCTGAGTGACCCATTTGTACGGCAGAGAAAACATCTAATTACTCAACATATGCTCTTATTATTCCCCTTTAAAGTACATTCCTTTCCTCTGAAATCCCAGACCCCTACCCCCTTTTCTCCCTAATTCAGAATGACATATATGCCTCGATTTGCTGCACTGTCTTTGGAATTTCCAGGTCTATGTGGATTCACCATTCATACACCTATTAAATTTGATTTTCTCCTGCTAATCTGTCTCACATCAATTCAATTCTTAGTGGAGCTAGAAGAACCTTTGAGGGGACAGGAATTCTTGATCCCCAACAATATTTAGTGTATACTTTTTGTGTTACTTGCTTTCACGTAAAGAGCTGCTTAGAATATTTAAATATGCTTGAAAACAAGTTGTTCTTGGTTGTATCATCAATTTATTTGACACTTCTTTATCAAAAGAATACAGAGAGAACACCAGCATTGGTTGGAACCTAAATGACAATCAACTACAAAATAATGGTATTCAAAGTTACTAAATTGTAAATGGCATCTCAGTGTTTTGAATATAACTGATAATTTGGGACAAATTTGGATTTATTTTTCTAAAATATACAAAGGGGTCTATTAAGTTCCCCTGTGGTTTTATTTGCAAATGTCAAATGAGTTTATTCAATTTTCTTCTTCACCAAGTTTACTTTTTTTCCCCTCCTTTTATTAACCTAAGTGTTTCAGTGTTCCACAAGTATTGTTGGATTAATTGCACTGCTCACATAACTATCCAGAAAATGAATTTAAAGAGTTCATGGCAAGACAGAAAATCACATGTGCTTTACTATGAGGACTTAGATGTATCTAAGGGTAACTGGGACTAGATAAACACAAAGAATCAGAGAAAATTATGTAACAGTCATTCTATTAGACTCAAGGCCACTTTCACCTATGAAACTGTCTGAAATTGAAGTAGAGATTCTAACAGGTTGTTTGATTTTTGTTCTTTGGTCAAGCAGTTAAAAGACTCAAGAAAAACATCTTCCTCCGAAATGGAGAAAAGGAGAATAAAAAGGGGATAGCACTTAAATTTTATCACCTGATTTTACCTTTTTCATAATAATACCTAACTCAGTAAGTCTCAGAGTTTAAGGAGCATAACAATCAACCAGTGAGCTCATTTAATGAAGATGACAGGGTCATACTTTCAGAGATTTTGACTCAGTAGGTGTGGGGAGGATTCAGGAATCTGCATTTTTAAAGTATTTTATTTATTTATTTATTTATTTGAGAGAGAGCGCACACTCAAGCATGCATGAGTGGTGGAGTGGAGGAAGAGGAAGAGTAGAGGGAGAGGGACAAGCAGACTACTCCATGCTGAGCATGAAGCCCAATGGAGGGCTCGATCCCATGACCCCGAGATCATGACTTGAGCCAAAATAAAAAAGCTGGAAGCTTAACCAACTGCACCACCCGGATGCCCCTCTCCATTTTTAAAAAGCACCCAGATTCTCATGCAAGCAACTGTTGGATGTCACTTTGAGAAGCACTGACTATAACATGATAATCACTCATTATTATCCACCCATCATTTCTTTCAGAAAATACTACTATGTAATGTTAATGTTTGGTTATATTAAGACATGACTGAGCTAATCTTGTGAGAAAATATTAGCACAATTTTATACACACACACACACACATTCACTTAATAATTCTACTAAAATCATGATGGAAGTGTCCCCCTTCCATATCTGTACATAATTATGAGTGTTCTTTGTTTTTTTTTTACCATCTTTATAGCGGCATATTGGGTTTCTCAACTGGATTTTATGCAAACATATAAACCTATCAATATCACAATTATTAAGACTACTTTCTATTGCTTTTCCAAATGGTCTTTTAGAACTCAGGAAAGACTTTTACAATATACTGCAATGGATACCGAAAAAGATAACCAGTAGACCAATGAGAAAATTAAAGTTGTTCAGGAAAAAGTGATCAGCATGCTAAATAATTACTTTTTGGTTTTATTTTTCTTCAACTGAGATATTAGATAAGTAAAACTCTATGAAAGAACTTATTTATAAAATAAAAATTTCTAAAGGAAAATTATAAAATTGGAAACTAAGCCATATAACCTTTTAACTCAAATATATTCTGTGGTGATAAGATTTATGAGTGAGGGCGAGAAGAGGGAGAGTACAGTGCTGTGGTAATTCTCTCTGAGGAAACGGGAGTAGGAGGGAGGAGATGTCACTGGAGTGAGGATTCCTAAGTGATAATGATTCTCCACAAGGTGGAGAATAGTCTGGCTACCACACACTGGCAAGCTGCCTCAAGTCTTTTCCCTGTCTTCCCCAAAGATAAGCTCAGAGCCCTAGGAAGTAGCTTTGGAGGAATGGAGAAAAGTTAAGAAGATGGGGTGGGGGGGGGAGGAGAAGGGGAGAGAAGAAGAGATAGGGATAGAAACAGACATAGGCACAAACTAGAGAGAAACAGAGAGAGTAGCATACACAATTTAAAAAGGAAACCGAGCAGTTTAGGATGGTAAGTAGTAGCTCTGTAGAGAAGTCACCAGAAGTTGCCGTTTGAATCATGGTAGTTTGTATGTAAACTGCCAATAAATGCTAGTGGAATCAGAGATCACAATTAAGCAAACATATGAAAGATTTTTCTCAAAAAAAAAAAAAGCACTAAGCTCAAGAACAGAAAGCTGTCTTCAGTTGGGGTTTTGACAAGTTTATATTGTCTTAAAAAGTTTACAATATTTTATTTTTTTAAAGAAGTTAATTTTTCAAGGAAAGTCTTCATCATGCTCTCAAAAACAATTATCAAACAAATTCTAGAATGCAGAATGACACTACATCAAAAACTAATGATGTACGGTATGGTGACTAACATAACATAAAAAAATAAATTAATAAAAACAGAATGCAGAATGGCAACATAAGATAAAGTCTCTGGCTGGACTTCTTATTCCTCATTTCTGTTAAAATACCTATTAAAAGAGGTGTATGGGAAAATATCTACATTAACAGAAAAAAAACTATGAAGGAGAACTAGTGACTATAAATAGCAATTCAGTGAGGATGGATTAAGAAACTCAACTATTTTCATTCAAACTACTGAGCAAAACCAGTGAGCACAGTGAGAGAGTGAGAAGGGGGTCTGAGCTCTGCCCCTCTCACAGCTCCCAGGCAAGGACAAAAATTCCATACTCAGCCAGATGGTTGTTAAATGAAAGTCATCCTAAAAATATTGTTAAAATGTTCCTACTATCCAAAGCAATCAACAGATTCAGTGCAATCCCTACAGAAGTACCAGTTGTGTTCTTCAAAGACCTAGAACAAATAATCCTAAAATTTGAATGGAACCACAAAAGACTCTGAATAACCAAAACAATCTTAAGGAAGAACAAAGCTGGAGGTATATCACAATCCCAGGCTTCACGATATATACAATGCTATGGTAATCAAAACAGTGTGGTAGTGGCACAAAAAAAGACACATAGATCACAATGGAATAGAAAACCCATAAATAAACCTACAGTTATATGGTCAATTAATTTATGACAAAGGTGGCAAGAATATACAATGGCAAGACAGCCTCCTCAATGAATTGTGCTGGAAAAATGGGACAGCTACATGCAAAGAGAATAAACTGGAACACTTTCTAACACCATATACAAAGATAAACTCAAAATGGATTAAAAACCTAAATGTGAGATCTGAAACCACAAAACCATGTAACTCTTGGAAGAAAACATAGGCAGTAATAACTTGGACATAAACCTTAGCAACATTTTTCTACATTGTTTCCCTTGCCTGAGAAGACCTAATAAAAAAATAAACTATTGGAACTACACCAAAATAAAAAGCTTCTGCACAGCAAAGGAAACTATCAACAAAAGGAAAAGGCAACCTACTGAAAAGGAAGATGTTTGCAGATCTTATGATCCAGGTGACAAGACCTTAGAAAGACAATGTAACCATATAAGGGTTAAATTTTAAGAAGTTCACAAAGGGATCAAAAGCTTGATGAGCTTGTGATCCTGATCCTGAAGAGAACCATCAACCCACCTTAAGTACAAGTGACTGTAGAAGAGGAAATTTTCTTTCACTACTTTTGAATCCTCCCTTTTCTTAGGAGAGTGCATTGCATTTAAGTGTGTTGTACATATATTATTATTATTTAACTTACAATTACTGAGATTGCAATTATTCTGGCAACAGAGGTTATACCTATTGGGAAAGAAGTTCTCCACAAACACTGCCTGGAACTTGTTGAAAATATATAATTTATACCAAAAAAAGGTAAGTCTCTATTTGTTTGATAAGAATAACCAGTTTCTTAACCAAGAAAAAACAAGTTGCTTTGGTGAATGTGTTTTGGTAATGTACTAAATTTTTAAAGAAAAAAATATAGATATCAAAACCAAATATTGTTTCATTTCTCAATAATCATGTGGAAAACTAAGAGAACAACTGGAAATTTTATTTAGAATTCTTGAACACTGAATGTCTTGTGCTACCATAGCATGTAAGGGCCATGAAAGCAAGGACCTTGTGTGTCTTACTCTCCACTTTATCCCTGGCCTCTAGAAAGGGTGTAGCACAGAAGTAGGATCCAATAAATAAAGCTGAATGAATGAATTAAAGAATAAATTAAAGTTAACGGGCTCAATCAAAAATTCTGAATTAGGAATATTTTGAAAAGTCTGCTAAAAACTATTTTTTATGTATGCTAAAGGGTCATGGATTTATTATCTTTCTAAACAGTAATAAGAGGCCTGACCTTAATAACAGACCACTTCTTTTCTTTTTTTTTTTTAATTATTTGCCCCAGGGGTACAGGTCTGTGAATCATCAGGCTTACACCTTTCACAGCATTCACCATAGCACAAACCCTCCCCAATGTCCATACCCTTATTTTCTTAATAATTGTCATTATCAACTGTTTTATCTAAGTCTGGTTGCTCATAATTGTTGGATTATTTTTGGTAGACACTGGTAACCTCCTGTATTTAAAGATAGGTGAGTAATTACTCTTTATAAACTTGCTACCATGGAGTATGTTACAATGGAAATAAATGTAATATGGAATTCTACCACTCACATTTATTAGCAAACAGACACAAAATAGTCATACAGTCCATTTTATGTGCTTCAATGTAGTTCCTCATCTATGAAAAGATCATTTGAGGCAAGTATTACAATATTATAAAGTAAATATATAGCTAGTCTTTTACTTGAGTCAGGCACCAAAAAATTCATGGCAATCTCCTTGACACAGGATTGGCTCCAGAATTCTAACCACGCAGAGCCTTTCTGAGAACTTGAGGCACTGGTTCACTAGATCCTTACATAATGTTTAAATATAGGTATAAAAGCTTGTACTACCCAATTCACATACTTGATTTTGTGTTGGCGAAATGAAGAGTGTTCATCTTATTGCTTTTTTTGAGAGACAGAGAGACAAGAAAAGATGAAGCAACTTTAGTCACTGTCTATGTAATACTGTTTTTTTCCCACATGCTAACCAACCATCCCCATAGAGAATATTCTTATTACAATACTTCAAACATTAACTGCTCACCCCACCCCCACCAGAGTGTTGCTGGACCTGCTGGTCTGTGGCGAGCTGAGGACACCAGTCTCTGTTCTGCAGGATGGGATTTGATAAAGTTATCAAGAATAAGGTTTGTTTCAAGAGACACCAAGTGAAATTTAGAAGACGACAAGAGGGTGAATTGATTACTATGCTTGGAAGTGCTTGGTAATCCATGATAAAATAAGTATATTTTATATTATATATAAATATAATAAATATATATTATATATAGGTATACTTTATAAAACAAGTATAATACACCTAAATACAGGGTGATAGTTCATGTCACCAACAGATATATCATTTGTCAGATTGCTTATGCCCATAAAGGAAGTAAATGATAGCTTGTGTAGCTCATGCTCATGAACTCCCCAAGTATAGTGTGAAGGTTGGCCTGAAAAACAATGCTGCAGCATATTAAACTGATCTGTTGCTGGCCTGCAAGCTTGTAAGTAGGTTTGACATGGACAAGATTATGAAGCCCAAGTCGAAGTGACTGGAGATGAATACCATGTGGAAAGCACTGACCGTCAATCTGGTGCCTTCACCTGTTATTTGGATGCTGGGTTTGCCAGAACTACTACTAGAAATAAATTTAAGGGGAACTCAAAGGAGCTGTGGATGGAGGTTTGTCTCTCCCTCACAGTACCAAACAATTCCCTGGTTATGATTCAGAAAGTAAGGAGTTCCATACAGAAGTACATCAGAAGCACATCATGGGTCAGAAAGTTGATTACGCGTATTACCTAATTGAAGATGAGGATGCTTATAAGAAATAATTCTCTCAATACATAAAGAACAATATAACTCCAGATATGTTAGACGAAATGTATAAGAAAGCTTGCACTGCTATACCAAAGAACCCAGTCTATGAGAAGAAGCCTGGGAAAGATGTTAAAAAGAAGAGGTGGAACCATGCCAAAATGTCTCTTGCCCAGAAGAAAGATCAGATAGCTCAGAAGAAGGCAAGCTTCCTTAAAACTCAGCAGGCTACTGAGAAGGAATAAACCAAACCACAATTTTCTATGAAGCTTTTTCAGATAAAGACAATAATAACAATTTATTCAGTAAGCATGAAAAAAAAACCCAAAAAGAAAAAAAAAGCTTTAAATATTAACTGGTCAACAGTGTGTAAATTAAAACAAAAACTATATATTATATATTGAAGTAGTTAAAAACATTACAGACCATGTAATACTGTGAAAATGTGTTTAAATATTTTATCTTTAAATATACAAAACTAATTAGGTTCTCATATTTTAATATCTTTGTTCAAACTATCTTACTTTCCTATTCTCCCCACCATCTCTGTCATCAACAAATTCATCTTCTTACATGGAGCCTTCCTGCATTACCCTTGTCAGAACTAATTGCTCCTTTCTGAAATTTATACTTCTGTTATTGCTTTATTCTAACTTTGTATTATAGTAAATCATTTGCCTGACTATTAAGTGAGGCAGGGAGTATATCTTACTTCGCTAAATTCAAAAACAATCACTCAGTAACTCTTATCGAAAAGGTAATTTTCTAGATGGGGCAAACAATTCTGAGTGGTGATCAGGGAAGCATTTAGAGAGGCAGTTATAATTCAGCTAGGCCTTGAGGTCCACACTGGACCTTCTCA
This sequence comes from Ailurus styani, assembly GCA_002007465.1. Lineage (NCBI taxonomy): Eukaryota > Metazoa > Chordata > Mammalia > Carnivora > Ailuridae > Ailurus > Ailurus styani. The sequence continues at coordinate 361,106 of LNAC01000522.1, forward strand.
AGAAGATGTCAATGAACTTGGGAAAAGAAAAGAAATTATAATTTTAAAAAATGGATGGAATTAAAGGGTGAGATAGAAGGTGAGAAATGCAAACACCTGAGCATGTTTCTGTGTGTAAAAGACTTCATGATAATAAAAAAAAAAAAAGAGGAGGAAACAAGCACACATGGGAGAATAATTCGATCATGGATAAAGGTCACAAAAAGAGGGATCAGGTTTGGAAATAAAGTAGTTTGGGTGCTTCCTCTTTGAAGATGGGGACAGTGAGGAAGGGCCTAGCCCTTGCTTTTCAATGCACAACAAGTACTTGTTGAATGAACAAAGAGCTTCCTTCGAAAAGGAGGGTCCAATCAGAATCAGAGAGAAAATCCATAGATCAAAAATGCTACTAAAAAAATTTAATTCATTGACCAATATATTAGTGATTCGATAACTGACTTCTTTGCCCTTCCCTTTTCTCTAAATGTTTTTGTCTTTAATTTCTCCTCTATCCAATCCAGATTTCAGGTTCAACCACCTCAACAAATCTCTTAAAATATCTTCAACTCCCTCCTCTTTTGTCCTTCCCCACATGTCATATAGAACTTTGACCCCATATCAAATTAACCTTCAACTACTCCACTCCTTGCCATGAGATACTAAGAACCACTAGTAAAAATTATAGTCATAATATAATGCAGATTTCAGTCACTATAGATTAACTCATGGTCCTCAACATTACATAAATAAATATGGTAGAACACTGTATTTCTTTCTCCTTCTCCAAAACCATTATATTAAGATTTTTATACTACTTTCAAACCTCCTATCCCACACACAGTTCTCAGTAGACATCACATCCAAATCCACAAAGAAAATGGAGATCAGAAAGGAAGAGCAAGATGGCGGAGGAGTAGGAGACCAATTATCATCAGGTCCCAGAAGTTCAGCCAGTTGGTTATCAAACCATTCTGAACACCTATAAATTCAACAGGGGATCAAAGAGAAAAAGAGCAGAAATTCTAGGAACAGAAAATCGACCACTTTCCGGAAGGTAGGATGTGCAGAGAAGTGAATCTGAAGCAACGGGAAGATAGACGGTGTGGGGAGGGGCAGGCTCCCAGCAAGTGAGAGAGCAGCAGAGCACAAAATTGGAACTTGTAGAAGTCTGCTCCACTGAGTGACATCTCCCCAGAGGCTAAACAGGGGGTGGAGCCCTCGTGGGGACAGTGTGGTCTCGGGACCCAAAGGGACACAAAAAGACCAGAGGTGTCTGAGCATGACAGAGCTCCCAGGGGAAGTCAACTGCAGAGATGGAGCCAAGCCAAGGAGGGGTCTCACAGCTTCATGTTACCTTAAAAAGTGATCCAAAGCGGAGCTGGACCACTGCTCTTTGAGCAGGGACCCCACAAGTGGCAGATCCTGAGAGACCCCCTCCATCCTCCTCTGGAAGGAGCGGCACAGGAGTGTGCTGCAGGAATCTGCTGGGTTTGGAGATTCCAAATGGGGCCGTACTCCAGAGATAGAAATGCTTGGTCACAGGCTGGGTGAGCTTGGAGTGCGGCTAGAGACCAGGGAGACGGGAGGGACTGACTGCTTTTCTCTGAGGACAAACTGAGGAGTGAGGTCCTGAGCTTTCTGCTCTTCCAGGTTGGAGACTGGGAGGCCGCCATTTTCATTCCCATCCTCCAAAGCTGTACAGAAGGCATTCAGGAAAAAAAGTTAAAAGCAAACCTGGTAAGAGCCGATTATTAGCCTGCCCCTGGCAAGGGCGGTGTAATTCTGCCTCGGGCAAAGACACTTGAAAATCACAGCAACAGGCCCCTCCCCCAGAAGATCAGCAAGAATATCCAGCTAAAACCAAGTTCACTAATCACTGAGAATTGTGGATCTCCAGAGCTAGAGGAAAAGCAAAACATAAATTTCATGGTTTTTTCCCCATGATCCTTTAGTCGTTCAAAGTTAAATTATTTCAATTTTATTTCTTTCTGACTCTTTTCTTTTAAATATTTTCCTCTTTCCTATTTTAACGTTAAACTATTTTATCAATACCTTTTTTAAATCTTCTAAAATTTTCATTGTTATACTCATATTTTATCCCTTCATTATATCTAACCTTATTTTTTGTACACATATAGGGTCTGTTCAATTCACCAGTCTAATAGATATAAATACAGAAAAAGATACAGATATACTTATATTTTCTTCTTTTTTCTCCCTCTTTCTTCTCCCACCAGTTTCAGGTCTCTTCTGAATTGGTTACTGTATATTTTTCTGGGGTCATTGCTACCCTTTAGTATTTTGTTCTCTAATCCATCTACTTTTAAAAAAATTTTTTTTAGATTTTATTTATTTATTTGACAAAGAGAGAAAGTTCACAAGTAGGCAAAGAAGAGGAAGCAGACTCCCTGCTGAGCAGGGAGCCCAACGAGGGGCTGGATCTCAGGACCCTGAGATCGTGCCCTGAGCTAAAGGCAGAGGCTTTAACCCACTGAGCCACCTAGTGCCCCTCATCCCTCTACTCTTATCTGGATAAAAAGACAAGGTAGAAAAACTCACCACAGAAAAAAAAAAAAAAAAAAAAAAGGANACAAGAGGCAATAACAACACCTAGGGACCTAATCAACGCAGACATTAGTAATATGTCAGAACTAGAGTTCAGAATGACGATTATCAAGGTGCTAGCTGGGCTCGAAAAAAGCATAGACGATAAAAGAGAATCCCTCTCTAGAAAAAATAAAAACCCTTCTGGAGAAATAAAAAATAAAATCTAACCAAGTTGAAATAAAAAAAGTAATTACTGGGGTGCAGTAAAAAATGGAGGTTCTTACTACTAGGATAAATGAGGCAGAAGGAAAAATTAGTGATTTAGAAGACCAAATGACAGAAAATAAAGAAGCGGAGGAAAAGAGACACAAACAACTACTGGACCACGAGGGGAGAATTCAAGAGATAAGTGATACCATAAGATGAAACTATTAGAATAATTGGGATCCCAAAAGAAGAAGAGAAAGGGGGACAGAAGATATACTGGAGCAAATTATAGTACAGAATTTCCCTAATTTGGCGAAGGGAACAAGCATCAAAATCCAAGAGGCACAGAGAAGACCCCTCAAAGTCAATAAAAAATAGGTCCACGCCCCATCATCTAATAGTAAAACTTACAAGTCTTAGTGACAAAGAGAAAATCCTGAAAGCAACTCAGGACAGAGGTCTATAACATACAATGGTAGAAATATTAGACTGACAGCAGACCTATCCACAAAGACCTGGCAGGCCAGAAAGGACTGGCATCATATACTCAGAGCACTAAACGAGAAAAATATGCAGTCAAGAATACTATATCCGGCTAGGCTGTCATTGAAAATAGAAGGAGAGATAAAAAGCTTCCAGGACAAACAAAAACTCAAGGAATTTGCAAACGCCAAGCCAGCCCTACAGGAAACATTGAAGGGGGTCCTCTAAGCAGAGAGAGCCTAAAAGAAACATAGGCCAGAAAGGAAGAGACACAATATACAGTAACAGGCACCTTGCAGGCAATACAATGGCTCTAAATTCATATCTCTCAAGAGTTACCCTGAATGTAAATGGACTAAATGCCCCAACTAAAAGACACAGGGTATCAGAATGGATTAAAAAAACAAGACCAATCAATATGCTGTCTACAAGAAACTCATTTTACACCCAAAGANACCATGCCAATGGACAGCAAAAGAAAGCTGGAGTGGCAATCCTTATATCAGATAAACTAGACTTTAAGGCAAAGAATATCATAAGAGATGAAGAAGGACACTATATCATACTAAAAGGATCTGTCCAACAAGAAGATCTAACAATCATAAATATCTATGCCCCTAACATGGGAGCAGCCAATTATATAAACCAATTAATAACAAAATCAAAGAAACACATTGACAAGAATACAATATTAGTAGGGGACTTGAACACCCCCCTTACTGAAATGGACAGATCATCAAAGCAAAAGATCAACAAGGAAATAAAGGCTTTAAATGACACCCTGGACCAGTTGGACATCACAGATATATTCAGAACATTGTATCCCAAAACAACAGAATACACATTCTTCTCTAGTGCACATGTAACATTCTCGAGAATAGAGATAAATTCTGGGTCAAAATCAGGTCTCGACTGGTACCAAAAGTCTTGGATCATCTGCTGGATATTTTCAGAGCATAAGGCTCTGAAACTAGAACTCAACCACAAGAGGAAAGTTGGAAAGAACTCAAATACATGGAGGCTAAAGGACATCCTACTCAAGAATGAATGGGTCAACCAGGAAATTAAAGAAGAATTTTAAAAATTCATGGAAACAAATGAAAATGAAAACACAACTGTTCAAAATCTTTGGGACACAGCAAAAGCAGTCCTAAGAGGAAAGTATATAGCAATACAAGCCTTTCTCAAGAAACAAGAAAGGTCTCAAGTACACAACCTAACTCTACACCTACAAAAGCTAGAGAAAGAACAGCAAAGAAAGGCTACACCCAGCAGGAGAAGAGAAATCATAAAGATCAGAGCAGAAATCAATGAAATAGAAACCAAAAGAACAGTGGAACAAATCAATGAAACTAGGAGCTGGTTCTTTGAAAGAATTAATAAGATTGATAAACCCCTGGCCAGACTTATCCAAAAGAAAAGAGAAAGGACTCAAATTAATAAAATCATGAATGAAAGAGGAGAGATCACAACCAACACCAAAGAAATACAAACAATTCTAAGAACATATTATGAGCAACTCTACACCAGCAAATTTGACAATCTGGAAGAAATGGATGCATTCTTAGAGAAATATAAACTACCAAAACTGAACCAGGAAGAAACTGAAGACCTGAATAGACCCATCACCAGTAAGGAGATTGAAGCAGTCATCAAAAATCTCCCAACGAACAAGAGCCCAGGGCCAGACGGCTTCCCAGGGGAATCTAGCAAATATTCAAAGAAGAATTAATACCTATGCTCCTGAAACTGTTCCAAAAAAATAAAAACGGAAGGAAAACTTCCAAACTCCTTTTATGAGGCCAGCATTACCTTGATCCCCAAACCAGGCAAAGACCGCATCAAAAAGGAGAATTAC
>LNAC01000522.1:366547-560110 GCA_002007465.1 Ailurus styani
CACGACCAAGTGGGATTTATTCCTGGGATGCAAGGTTGGTTTAACATTCGCAAATCAATCAATGTGATACAAGACATTAATAAAAGAAAGAACAAGAACCATATGATCCTCTCAATAGATGCTGAAAAAGCATTTGACAAAGTACAGCACCCTTTCTTAATCAAAACTCTTCATAGTGTAGGCATAGAGGGTACATACCTCAATATCATCAAAGCCATCTACGAAAAACCCACAGCGAATATCATTCTCAATGGAGAAAAACTGAGAGCTTTTCCCCTAAAGTCAGGAACACGGCAAGACTGTCCACTATCACCCCTGCTATTCAACATAATATTAGAAGTCCTAGCCTCAGCAATCAGACAACAAAAAGAAATAAAAGGCATCCAAATTGGCAAGGAAGAAGTCAAACTCTCACTCTTTGCAGATGATATGATACTTTATGTGGAAAACCCAAAGGACTCCACTCCAAAACTGCTAGCACTCATACAGGAATTCAGTCAAGTGTCAGGATATAAAATCAATGCACAGAAATCAGTTGCATTTCTATATACCAACAACAAAACAGAAGAAAGAGAAATTAAAGAGTCAATCCCATTTACAATTGCACCCAAAACCATAAGATACCTAGGAATAAACCTAACCAAAGAGGCAAAGAATCTGTATTCAGAAAACTATAAAGTACTCATGAAAGAAATTGAGGAAGACACAAAGAAGTGGAAAAACATTCCATGCTCATGGATGGGTAGAATAAATATTGTGAAAATGTCTATGCTACCTAGAGCAATCTACACATTTAATGCAATCCCCATCAAAATACCAGCNTTATTTCAAAGAAATGGAACAAATAATCCTAAAATTTATATGGAACCAGAAAAGACCTCGAATAGCCAAAGGAATGTTCGAGAAAAAAAAGCAAAGTTGACGGCATCACAATTCCAGACTTCAAGCTCCATTACAAAGCTGTCATCATCAAGACAGTATGGAACTGGCACAAAAACAGACACATAGATCAGTGGAACAGAATAGAGAACCCAAAAATGGACCCTCAACTCTATGGTCAACTAATCTTCGACAAAGCAGGAAAGAATGTCCAGTGGGAAAAAGACAGTCTCTTCAACAAATGGTGTTGGATCAGAATAGAAAGCCCAGAAATGGACCCTAACTCTATGGTCAACTAATCTTCGACAAAGCAGGAAAGAACGTCCAGTGGGAAAAGGACAGTCTCTTCAACAAATGGTGTTGGGAAAACTGGACAGCCACCTGCAGAAAAATGAAACTGGATCATTTCCTTACATCACACACAAAAATAATCTCAAAATGAATGAAAGACCTCAATGTGAGAAAGGAATCCATCAAAATCCTTGAGGAGAACGCAGGCAGGAACCTCTTCGACCTCAACTGCAGCAACTTCTTCCTAGAAACATCACCAAAGGCAAGGGAAGCAAGGGCCAAAATGAACTATTGGGACCTCATCAAGATTATAAGCTTTTGCACAGCAAAGGAAACAGTCGACAAAACCAAAAGACAACTGACAGAATGGGAGAAGATATTTGCAAATGACATATCAGATAGTCAGAATGGCTAAAATCAACAAGTCAGGAAACAGACAGATGTTGGCGAGGATGTGGAGAAAGGGGAACCCTTCTGCACTGTTGGTGGGAATGCAAGCTGTTGCAGCCACTCTGGAAAACAGTATGGAGGTTATGAGAAAGTGCTCAACATCACTTGGCATCAGGGAAATACAAATCAAAACCACAGTGAGATATCACGTCACACCAGTCAGAATGGCTAAAATCAACAAGTCAGGAAACAGACAGATGTTGGCGAGGATGTGGAGAAAGGGGAACCCTTCTGCACTGTTGGTGGGAATGCAAGCTGTTGCAGCCACTCTGGAAAACAGTATGGAGGTTCCTCAAGAAGTTGAAAATAGAGCTACCTTATGACCCAGCAATCGCACTGCTGGGTATTTACCCTAAAGATACAAAGGTAGTGATCCTCAGGGGCACATGCACCCGAATGTTTATAGCAGCAATCTGCACAATAGCCAAACTATGGAAAGAACCTAGATGTCCACCAACAGAAGGATGGATAAAGAAGATGTGGTGTATATACACACACATACACACACATACATACACACACACACACACACACACACACACACAAATGGAATAATATGCAGCCATCAAAAGAAATGTAATCTTGCCATTTGCAATGGCATGGATGAAACTTGAGGGTATTATGCTAATCGTAATAAGTCAATCAGAGAAAGACAATTATCACATGATCTCCCTGATATGAGGAATTTGTGGGGCAGGGCGAGGGGTCATGGAGGATAGGGAGGGAAAAAATGAAACAAGGTGGGATCAGGAAAGAGACAAACCATAAGAGACTCTTAATCTCATGACACAAAGTGAGGGTTACTGGAGGGTGGGAGAGTAAGGACAGGGTGGATGGGTTATGGACATTGGGGAAGATTTGTGATATGGTGAGTGCTGTGAAAGGTGTAATCCTGATGATTCACAGACCTGTACCCCTGAGGCAAAAAATAATTTAAAAAAAAAAGAAAGAAAGAAAATGGAGGTCCTCAGATAGATGCACATTTGACTCTCTCCTTTTACATTTTAAATTGGGGGTGGGAGGAAGTAGCAATGATGAGGGTGAGAAGACACATGTCCACTTCCAGGCAGTCTGACTTCAGGCTCAAAGCTGTATGTCACCTCTAGTGCTTCTCAGAGTGGATCCTACTGGCATTTTGGATGGGACCATTGTTCAGGAACATCACTTAAGATATATTCAAACTCCTTGTTTATATTTAGTACTAATTATTTTTGCAGTTTTTTTCTTTTTCACTTTATTGTATATTGTTTCATTAGGCTTGTTCACTATTCCTCCATATTTCAGTCTTTGTTTCTTATATTGCTTTCATCTTTATAATGCCTTTATAGTTTGCTTACCTTTATTATTTGAGTCCTGCCACTTCATTTAGTCCTCTTGTCTTTTAGTATCTTTTTAAGCCTTTGTAACTTTGTGGATCCAGAGAGGGAGAGAGAGAAAGAACAAGAGGGAAAGAAACGCCTCTGAGGGCGCCTGGGTGGCTCAGTGGGTTAAAGCCGCTGCCTTCGGCTCAGGTCATGATCCCAGGGTCTTGGGATCGAGGCCCACATCGGGCTCTCTGCTCAGCAGGGAGCCTGCTTCCTTCTCTCTCCTCTCTCTCTCTGCCTGCCTCTCTGCCTACTTGTAATCTCTCTCTCTGTGTCAAATGAATAAATAAAATCTTTAAAAAAAAAAAAAAAGAAACGCCTCTGAAAGAAGAGAAATCTGTTTGAATTCTTCTTCTGTTTCCTTGGTTAATTCCTCTTGTGGGGTATTTTCTTCACTTACTTTTCACTTTATTCTTTTTCTTTTTTAAACCGTTGTGATAGATCTCATGTTGGATCATTTTTTAAATTATTCATTATTCATGTACTGGGTAAATTATTTACTAAACCAAAAGTGGGAAACCAAAGGTAGGAACAGAGCAGAGAGCAGTGAGGAATGAAGTAACGTCAAACATGTTTGCTTAGCTTACTTACCTCCAAAACATTTTGCCAACTGTCATTTCTTTTTGTTGGTGTTAAATAAAAACTAAAATAGAGACCACAATTTGAATGTACCTCTAGACCAAACACTAGACCAAACTCTCCTCGTCACATAATAAAATTGTCAAAGTGTACTGATTTCCTTGAAATGCGGATTCTGACCTTAAAGAAAGCTTAAGCCTTCTTCATGTCCGTGTGACCTTGGAGCTTACTAGCTAGTTGGCTACAAACCAGTAAACTCATGCAGGAAAGGAGAGGAGACTGAGTCTCCTGTAACAAATTACTGAAAATAACAATGTACTTACTCATTCTTGCTTTATAAACTGAGCTGTACTACTAACAACTTTAGGTTTTGAAGTCATCCTGTTCACCAACAGTTTCTCACTCAATAAAATATTCATATCAAGTAAAGTTATCTAAATTTTCTTTTGTCATTGGTGACATTGGAGACATTTCCCCTTCCTTTTTAACATTCAGAAGGTATAAATAGCCTGCTCTTAGCCTCAAGTGGCCACTGTTTCCCACTTATTTCACTCTTTTGCCCCCCTTGACAATCACATTCACAGTGGGCTTTTGGAAAAATCAGTTCTTTATGAGCTTTGAAGGATGTAAGCTATCAGTAACCCACTTCATTTCAGATTTCTGAAACTTTGGTGGTATTATCCTTCAAAATGTAGGGTTGAGGATTGTCATCAGTCTCCTTATTTCATTGATAATTGAGACTTTTTCATTAATTTTTTTCTTTATTGTTTGGAGAAAGTTTTTCAAAAATTGCAAAAAGAAACTGTTTCTACACGATCTTTATCTAAAAGATCTTTGAAATAGTTTGGCATTAGAAAGTTCAAAACCATGCTACCCCAGAAAATCAAATTCAACCTTACTATCTCCTCTTATAGCGTTACAGTAAATGTGTCACAGGCAACCTCCACAGAATGAAATAGCCCATAAAAGCTTATGAAATGAGAGGGAAGCAGCAATATTCTATACACTGAATTTGAACCCTTCCACTAAGTTTAAGTCTTGTCTCTACTACCACTTTCTGATTGGTTTAAGTTTTCTCATTTACAAAATGGGAATCATGATGCCTACCATATACTTTGCAAGGAAAAAACAACATATAAGTAAGTATTATACTATAAAGCATGTACCTAGTGAACTACCATAAAGGCCATGGGAAGCCTACTTCCAGCCCAGGAATTTGGGAAGAGAAAGAGTGCCTGTTATCTACATAATTATCACTTTTCTCATTAACTTCAATTTTTTTAGGTAATTTCACATATTTTGTAAGCATTTTGCTTCAGTATCCCTATTTGTAAAATAACTATTATTACGTATTTCTAGAGTTCCAATTTGTTTTTATTCCACAAATGGTTTCCTACAATTGAGGGTTTAAAAAAAAAAAAATCTCTGCTGCTATCTTAAGATTGGCCTTTTGTTCATTAATACTTTTTCCCCCTCCACTGTTTATATGACCAGCCTGAATCAATCTAAAAGATTTCCACTGACAATAGCTGAGCAGATTTCTGTGTAACAAAAATGTTACATACTATTTGTTAAGGTTTTATGTTTAATGGATTGTATTCAGCCAGTTGTGTTAACATTTCAGCCTTATTTCTTCTCTACAAAAAGGGCACAACGTCGAGATTTCTAAACTTTCTTTTTAGGGCTATGGCAAAGCAGTAAAGATTTAAAATAATACTCAAACTATGTACAAACACTTGGAAAGCTTCCTATCAAAGAAAATATGTCAAGTTTGTGCATCACAGTAGAAAATATAACACTTATAGATATGGCAGTCATCCAGCTCTTTAGGTTGATATATTCGGCGAGTCCTCAGAACTGGGTTTCATATACTTTTTCCATCCTGTGTCATTCTATTTCCCCAAAGGAAGCTTCAATTGTATTCAGATTGGTAGGCTCACTTTCCCAGAGAAGATATGTACTCCCTTCATGCTCTCAGCTCCTAGGGAATTTCCTATGTACTCTTCCCACTTAACTACGTCATACATACTCTGAGTATGAAAACCATCCTCTCCATAAACACTTCATTAAATACACTAGTCTTGATGAACCCTACTCTTTCATGGAATTAATTTATTTGATATTAATTCAGTCTTAGAACATCTTGAATAGTGAGTTCCTCCTCCTAGATTCAAATATCTGAAGACACAGACTATTTGGCATCTGATAAATAATTGTTGAATAAATTAGTGAACTGTTGATTTATATATAAGAAATTAGTATCTCCTATATCTATTTAGAGTTAATATATAGATATCAATGAGGGGGTGTTAAAAAGCCAACTAGCACATATCTCATCAGAATTTGAACAATTATGTTAATACTAATAACAGTATTGCTCTTTAAGTATAGCTTCTTAAGTGGTCAATTTCTAAAAGACTCGACCTGGAAGTTATGTAATGGGTTATCCGTCCTACGTCTGCTCTCCTTCAACAGACCTACATTTAGTCCTCATTACAGTGTATGCACTGGATTTTCTGTGGAAGGGTAGCACACTTAGAACCAGTAAATGTTAAAATATGAAGGGGTTTTCAAAGTGTTATTCAACTTCGCTAATTTTAAAATAAGAAAATAAAAGTCTAGGAAAGTAAGGTAGTTTTCTCTAATTACATAGGTGTAAAATGGTTAAAGTGGGCTTTTTAAAAAAGATTTTATTTATTTGAGAGAGAGAGAGAGAAGGGACAGGGGGAGGGGGAGAGGGAGAAGCAGACTCCCTGCTGAGGTGGGAGCCCACCATGGGGTATGATCCCTGGACTCCAGGATCATGGCCTGAGCTGAAGGCAGACTCTTAACAGACTAAGCCACACAGGCACCCCTGGGCTTTTTGATTCTGAAGCTAGTTATCTGTAGAATACTTTCTGGACTAACTTGGGTGATTTTATGTACTCTATTTTAATTCTCCCTAACCAATGTACTTATTTGTTTCTCATTAAGCACATTTTTACACCAGACATTTATATAAAAAAAAAAGAAACACACTGTTCAAAACACTGGGTGTCTGAACAAAAGCTGGACATAATGCCAACTGGACAAATCATCTCTGAATCAGACCTCTAGTCTCTTAGTGCTCTTCTGTGTTCACCCCACCAAGATCCCAGTTGTAATCAACACATTCAAACCTGCACTGACTAGATTTTCTAATTTGGGACTTACACATTTTCACTAGCTCATTTTTTCAAAGACCCAATCTTAACAGCAAAGGTCTAAATACTGTTGTCTAAATTATAGTATCTGACTTAGGGAGAAAGTTTAATAATATTAGAAATCATTAGGTATATCATGTTGACTAGTACAAAGTTATCACTAACCAAACTTTAGGTATTTCGTGTTGTCTAGTACAAAGTTATCACTGATCAACCTTGCCGAATAAAAGTATGATGTATACATAAACTGCAAATATTTTTGGCTTGATGTTTGCATCTCCTTACCTCTGGGAAAAAAAACACAAAAATATTAAATATGGGTAAAAATCCCATAAAAGGGGTATTAAGTGGTTTACCCACACAAATAAGGTGTCTGGGTATGCTGTGACCTCAGTGACTTAGCCTGAGACTCAGATTCCCCCTCTGTAAACTTAGGATATGCAAGGAGAAAACTTCAAAGTTTCCTTCCAACTCTAAGATTTAAAACTTTTATTTTTCTACAAGAAAATGCTCATGTCACTAAAAGTTTGTTCTGGGAGAAATAATGTTAAATTGGCCTTCTGGGGGTGAAAAAAATGCCTGGTTTCTAGTGTTTGCTGATTACTGTGGTACGAATACTCCCACCATGACCAATTTCAAGCTAACAATGTGAAATCAGCAGATGGAGAATTAGAAAGAGATGGACATGATCCACCCTCCTGCAGTACGAGCCAATTCCAACACACTGCTGGCTAAAACTCATTAATAATTACAGTTTTTTAAAAAAACATATTTACACATTTTAGGTGTTTCTAATTTTATGTGTGTCCTATAGAAATATGCTGTGAAAGGTGTAAGCCTGATGATTCACAGACCTGTACCCCTGGGGAAAATAAAAAAAAAAAAGAAATATGCACTTAGGTTCTTTCCCTTGGCATGTGTTATTAACAATACTGATTTTCTTAAAGGTTGAACTAAATTTGTACATCCCATCAACAACGAATATTCACTGAGCACCTAATATTACAGGTGTCGTGCAAGACAATACAAGTCAGCAGTGAACAAAACAGACAAGAATCCCTGCCCTAATGGAACTTGAGGTTTTCCTCCAAATCATTTAAAGATGCTGTGGCAAAACAGAAGACACTGTGTCAGTTAGAAATCTACAGATGCAAAACAGAAACCAAAATAAAATTCATCTTTTTGTAAAAGAACATACTGGTTCTTATAAAAGCAAAATCTGAACTATACCTGAGGTGAGTCTTCATCCAGTGGCTCAAATTGTCACCAAGTCACCAGGGACACAGTTATGTTTGTCTCACTAGGCTGCTCTTTTCAGCTTTACAAGCTTTGTAGGCCAATGATGTCCCTTCCTGGTAGCAAAATGGTTACTGTGTTTCAGATCTTCAATCTCACATCCAAGAGGAGAAAGAAGGTGCCTTTCAGGAGCTCCTGCACACCAGAGAAAGAGCCTCTATTTTAGCAAAAGCCCCAGAACATACCACCTTATTTTTTATTAGATTATTTGCCCATCTCTAAGAAAATCTCTTTGGCCAAGGGGGTAAGATCTGTTGAGTCACTGAAGCCCATGACATTTCACCCTTGGAGTTGGGTCTCCTGTCAATTCAAATCTCACGCATCAAAGAGAGGAGGCAGTTGTTTAAAAGAGAAGCTACTTCGAAGGAAAAAACACACAATAAAAAGATGCTAGACAGTAAAAACAGCAAGTGTCAGTTACTGGTACTTTCAGAGCCTGAAGTATGAATTATACCATTAGAAAAATGAAGACAGCCTATATGGTTTCTATCTCTCTGGCAACTTACAAAAAAGGCCTGCCTCTGGGCTATGGTCTAATAAGGGATCTTAGACATAGTAAAAAATTAATACTTTAAAAAGCACTAACTGAAGATTACAACATTTGCAATTAATTATAATTAACACAGCTGCCCCAGTTAGTCCAATGGAAAAACAGAGAAGATACTTAGGGACCAAAGAGTCTCCTTTTCACATTTTATTAATTTTTTAGAGATTTTATTTACTTATTTGACATAGAGAAAGAGAACAGCAGGGGGAGGGGCAAGCAGAGGGAGAGGGAGAAGCAGGTTCCCTATTGAGCAGAGAGCCTAACGTGGGGCTCGATTTCAGGTCCCTGGGATCATGACCTGAGCTGAAGACAGATGCTTAACTGACCGAGCCACCCAGGTGCCCCTACATTTTATTAATTTTTAACAAGTCACAGAAATTTCTTGGTGGTATCAAGGATTTTCTCTATATCAGTAAGATGAATTGAGAGAGCCAACTAGCTTAGAGCGTCTGAACATCCCTAATGATAACCATACTACAGAGATGCTTGTGGTGATTTCTGAAGAAATATGTAGACGGGAGACTGAAACTTATGACTTTTGGGGGAAAATAGTTGTCTTTCAGTAACTGCCACGGATTGTGAGAAATTCTCAAGTTAATAATGACTATGTAACTGATTTTGAAGCTTTAGGTTTTTTCTTCTCCAAAAATAACTATACATAACTTTTTCACATGCGTATCTTTCACTTTCAAATGAGTATCTGCAAAATGCATTTAGGCTAAGTTTCAAAAAATACTGAGGCATTATTAAAATGCATTCAATTTCTCTTCTTCAGATGTTCCGTGAAAGAGACTGACCACAAGAAGCCTTGAGTTTTAGATACAATTATCTTTATGTCAACCAAGTGTGGCTATCTTTTTCAACTACGATTATCCTCTTTTTACAATGATTAAGTTGCAACCTGGCTAGTGACGTCAGTAGTTTTATCTAGATGTTCCTACATTTTATTAATCTAAATCCCATCAGAGTCTAGCTGTAACTTAATCCTGTTCCTCCCTGCTAAAGCCTCAAGGGAAATTAAGGGCAGCAATTAACCTAAGGATTTCAATTAAAACTCCTAATGACATGCATTTTTTTTGTACAAGGAAACTGCCACCCACTGGCCTTGTTGCGATAGACTTAGCTTGCTGTTTCCATTTGAATCACAGCTGATAGGAGCAGAGGTATTTCAGTTATTTATTGCTATATAACAAAATACCTTAACATTTAGTGGTTTAAAACAATAATCATTTTATTCAATGTCATAACTGTGGATCAGAAATTTGGGCAGGCAGTGGGTGATTCTGCTGCACACAGCATTGGTTAGGGACAGGTGGTTTGAGTCAGCTGGGTGGGTCTGGAGGGTCCAAGATGGCTTCACTCACATGGAGGGTACCTTGGTGGGGACACTGGAAGGCTGGCCTCAGCAGGGCTCATCCCTCTTAGTGTAATCTCAGGACCTTTGTGTGTGTCATTCAAGACAGTTAACACAGCAGCTCAAGGCTCCAGGCGAGACTGTTGTTTTACCAGAGGGCCAGGTAGAAGCTATAAGGCTTCTTCTGACCTAACTGTGGAAGTCCTTTTTCCAGGTCACTCTACTACACCTTATCTATCAAGCAGATCACTATGGCAAGGCCAGTTAAAAAGGTAAATTAGACTAATCTTTAAGTGGTAATAGAAAAGAATTTGCAACCCTCTGTCTTCTGTCACAGACAACAAATCTATAGGTTTGCTAGGGATGCAAAGCCATATTGAACCTGTAAACTAGGGAAATCACATTCCACTTCCAGTAACCTGAAATTGAGAAATTGGTAAGATAGCCAGTTGGCTATGATAAAGTGGGGCACAGGTACAAGTAGAAGCCAGCGTAAAGCCACCTGAGAAAGGGAGGAACAGTTATAGATACACTTTTCAAGGAATTACATGCTCCTGAGAGAGAGATGGAAACAACAGCTAAGTCCTAATGGCCTTTTGATGCTAATCCTTATATACCTTTATGATAAAACTTGCTATTTTTGAGGTTACTTACATGAGACACTATTTCCTGAAACCAAAAATTTGCTGAGCCAGCTACCCACCATCTATACACGATTTTTACTAAGTTTTTACTTTAAAAACAAAATGCTCCATGTTACTGCATCTTTTGCAATAATTTTTCCTTATCAAAGTATTTCTCAGGTGGAATAGTCCTAAATGAAGTCTTTAGTACTAAAGTACAATCATAAACATGCTGAAAAATCACATCTCAAGGCTATATTATGCCAAAATATGTGACTAGGAGTCGAAAAACTCAGCTAATCCTGAAGGATCTTTCTATCTAATCCTAATCACCTAGTTATTTGAATTCAAATTATTGACTGATTGCCTGTTTTATCCTTCTATCCTACAGATTAGGCTAAACCCTAGAAGGCAAAGAATAAGGGGCAAGAGAATAAAGCAGGATAGTTAAACCCCTCATTCATGAGAAATTCAGCCATGATTTGATGAGACCTGTTGAGCCATGTTTCAACTACACAATAGTTATAAAAATGTTAGAAATCGATTCTTGAAGACATAAACTATAAAAGAGCATTCCTTGTATAACATAATCTAAAGTTCCACTTTCATTTCCTTAAAAGTTTATTGCCATTTAGATTTTTTAAGAAGGTAAAACTTTAGGGAATTATATTATTCATGGGAAAAATCAAATATTGTCTAAAAGGGAACCAGCTCTACTTTTAAAAAATATCTTAGTCTATAGCTAAAAATTCATAAACATTTCAAAATCAAATATTCAAAAATTTCCTTCTGCCACATAAAATTCTACAGAATAAATCTTATTTTAAAGTTACTAGACTGGTTGAGTTTGAGTCTTTTTTTTTTTTTTTTAAAGATCTTATTTATTTATTTGACACAGAGAGAGAGATTACAAGAGATTACAAGTAGGCAGAGAGGAGGAAGCAGGCTCCCTGCAGAGCAGAGAGCCCCATGTGGGCCTCGATCCCAGGACCCTGAGATCATGACCTGAGCCGAAGGCAGAGGCTTTCACCCTCTGAGCCACCCAGGCGCCCGAGTTTGAGTCTTTAAAATTGGATTTTTTTCTCATGAGAAACACAACAGTTTGTACTCCACATGCAGTCGGACTACTGAAGTAAAACTTTAGTGCATTTCATTAAATCTGAGATAAACACCAGCTGATTAGTCTGATCAGAACGAAAGTTGGTTTAGGTAATAGAAATAAAATAAACATAACAAGTCCCCAAACCCAACCTTCTATTGAGTGAGATGACTTGCCTTTTTTGCTGTTGTTGTTAAATTAAAGAAATATATAGGAAGCTCAACCACCCCTACTGAGAGTAGTATGTTCCTTATTTGGAGTTCCATATAGGCACAGAACAAGTGTTACCAGAACAAGGCTACCTCTGGAGACTTTTAAATAGTGCTGAAGAAATTCTCTAAGCAAATATTTTGCTTCCATGCTGAAAAGTCCCATTTTTGTTACAAGGAAAAATGAAGAAAAAGCCCTGAATTTTTATATTGTTGCTTTTTTTTTCATGTCAGAAAGAACCATCTCTCTCTAGCTAATGTTGGTATTCTAATTGTGACCATTTAATGTGTTTCTAATATGAAAATTTTCAATCTGAAAAGACAGCATACAACAAATTTAAAAAGCACAACACTCTGTCAGGCATTTGCAGAGATTTTTAATGGAATCAACAGAATACATCACAAGTAAACACCTAAATCACAGGGTAGGAGGTCAGAACAAACCTCAAATAGCTTAGATGTTATCTCTTACTTTGAAGGACATTATTATGTTCAGGTAAATAGCAAGGCAGCCAAAGCCCTTTTTGGAAAATCATCATAGCTTTTATGAAGCTTAGTTTTCTTCTTGCTTATTAGACACCATTTCAACTTCACAATGAAACAAATGCTTATCTTTCCTGTACAACAGCAAATTGAAGGTGAAATTAGAGCATAATTTTTATTTGCCATGTGCTAAGTTTGTCACTTTCTGGGTATTCTCTCTAATGTATGTTGAAAGTGTGGTCATTTTGTGCTTAGTGAAGATCCTTTTCTGTGAGTGTA
Source organism: Ailurus styani (assembly GCA_002007465.1). Lineage (NCBI taxonomy): Eukaryota > Metazoa > Chordata > Mammalia > Carnivora > Ailuridae > Ailurus > Ailurus styani. Next base: position 379,183 of record LNAC01000522.1, read on the forward strand.
AAGGTGTTTGAGGCAGCCACAGGCAGCCACAATGGAAGGCTGCCCTCAGAAGAGGGTGCCAGGCCCTGAAGCAAAAGTGAAGACTGGAGAAATTTGTGAAGATGGGGAGGGTAGGGCCCCCAAAATGTTATTTAATAGGTAATAGATCCTAGGCTGGTTATCAAATGAAATTGAAAATTTCTATGGATTTTGCTATTTCTGCAAATAATAGTTTTGCTTTTGGGGCAAGGATACAGTCATCTTCTACCCTATGATTTAACATTTAGTTAAACTGAATGTTACCCTAATATATGTACACAAATTCAATACAAATTCAAACATTTCTAAGTAGATTTTTGGTATGAGCATTGTTGCATAAATTATCATCTTTCCTCTCTTCCTAGAAATCGTAAGAGAAAAAGCTCCATTTTGAACAAAACTAGATGCAATCCCTACAGTCTAAAATGCATGTACAAAATGTGAAGAAAAAAAAAAGGTGAGCAGGCAGCAAACTTGAAGAGGAAAAGCATGAGCTATTACAGGTGACCCAAGTGGTCAGAGAGATTCCTTAGAAATGCCATGCCTTAGAAATGGCAGAAAGTATACTTTCTGAAAATGATTCCCTCAACTAAAACACAGGACTGTGTTCCTTGTTAGTAACAATTTGTGGAGGGATCAGGGTTGGAGACAGAAGCCTTCTGGAACCTGGTTTGTTTCAAAGAGGTAGAGGAAATGAGCTACAAAAGAAGAAATGTAACAACTGGCCAGACACACTTGCAGGAAGTTATTTGTCTCCATGGCAGCAAAGAAGGATGGAATCTTTTATATTAAAAATATGTAAGGTTCCTCTGACTCTTCTTCTCTTATGTGGAAAATTCCCACAAACTCTAACTCATTTAATGATTGGGGGTGGGAACAGAAAACAACAACTAGGCACTGGGAAATCATTGATACAAAAGACTATAAGAAAATTTTTGGAAAAAAAAGAAAAAACAGTAAAACTTACAGAGAAAGAACACTGACCAGAAAAAAAGTGGTGCAGGCAAAAGAGTGACTATTTTCCCATGGTTTAAAAAATCTTAATGAATAAGCTCTATGTAGGGGATCACAATTCAGAAATTAGATAACTTGAGGGACGCCTGGGTGGCTCAGTTGGTTAAGCAGCTGCCTTTGGCTCAGGTCTTGATCCCAGGGTCCTGGGATCAAGTCCCAGTTGGGCTCCTTGCTCGGCAAGGAGCCTGCTTCTCCCTTTGCCTCTACCTGCCACTCTGCCTGCTTGTGCTCTCTCTCTCTCTCTCTCTCTGACAAATAAATAAATAAAATCTTTTAAAAAAATAAATAGATTACTTGAGAAATTAATGATTAAGTAACAGTAAATAAATATGACAGTAAATAAACATGAGATTAAAGAACAGACTTTTTAAAAAAGAAAATGGAAGGATCACTAGAAAGAATAGAAATTAAAGACAGTGCAACTAATGGATAAAGATGACAGATAAGAAAAGTACATGAAATGAAATGAGGACAAAGAATCTAAAGTATCAAGAAGAAAGGATACACAAAGCAGATAAAAGAATTCTAATAAAGAATTGGAACCTCGAAGAAAACAAAACTGAATAAAATAATTTTAAGAATGTGTTCTGAAATTAAAAACAGCCACAAAATGAGAATGACTATATGAAAAAGTATACTATGTGTTAGGGAAAATCAAACTGGAATGGTCAATACCAAAATGTATTCTAGGAAAATGACTGTACTTTAAAGAACTGGAGGACAGCAAGGCTAAAAAAAAAAAATAGTTATTTGTAAGGAGGGTAAAAGACTGGCCACTGCTTTCCCAGCAAAACAACACCCACAAGATACTTAAAAGTATAAGGTAAATTGTCTTTTGGTGAAAAAATGTTAGCAAAACATCCCTAAAATGTGCAGTAATGTAGGAAATACTGTTCTTAGGAGTTCTTTAAGAAACTACTGGAGAGTGAATCACACTGAACTAAAAGATGACAAAGGTAAGTATGACAAAAGCATTTGTAATCATCACTAAATATATGTATTGGTGAAAGTAAGACTTAAACAATGTGGTCATAATGCAAAACCACAGGCTATTTTGAGACACATTTAAAATCAAGTAATTCTTGGGGCCTGTGGGTGTCTCAGTCGGTTAAGCATGTCTTCAACTCAGCTCATGATCTCTGGGACTGAGGTCTGGGATCGAGTTACCCATCAAGCTCCCTACTTAGTAAGGAGTCTGCCTCTCCTTCTCCCTCTACCCCATACCCTGCTCATGCTCTCTCTCAAATAAAATCTTAAAAGATACAAAGTAATTCTGAAATGGTGGAAATGAAGGAACAGTGTGCAATGTGGTTCAAAAAGAAAGCAGAGAACACAATTTTCACATCAGACTAGGTAGGATTCAAACCAAAACCATTATCAAACCAAAACCATTATTCTGTCTTATTCAATCTAAAATGTCATGATTTTATGATTCACTATCATTTTATGTTTCATTAAAAAAGAATATATCCTGCCAATTCAATTGTGATTCAATACTTCCTTGTGACTTAAGATTTTTATTCTGTACTTAGTGAAATAGGTAGACTTATTAAAACAAAGATTTTAAAAAATCATATATCACTACTGGGCATTCAAAAGAGAAATACATCAATGAAACATATGGTTTATTATTTCCAGAAATTCTTGACATTTAGAGACTGTTCATTTGAATCCATCATCACTAACTGAAATTCACTCATGTCCATGATGTTCTGCATGGTATCACTTTCTGTGCCATCAAGAGCATTGATGATGCAACATATCCTAAGACCTCTCCATTATTGATTTCAGAATTTTCTTCAAAGCCCTTGACTCTTGTGCAAATCTTGAAACAGTTGGCATACACAAATCAGGTTATTTGAGGAGAGGAGAGCTTAATAAAGAAACCATTTATATAGGTATGGGCAGGGTGTGTAGCTCAGTATCTCAGGTGGTAGGGAGCCCTTATAATTCCTAGTCCTGATAGGGCAAGAAGAAAGAACAGTACTACCAATTGTGGAGTTCAGCTGTTAGGAGCCAGAGCCTCTGGTTAGAGCAGCTGCTATGGCCTGTGGAGTAAGCCAAGGGAAGAATATTCCAACCTCCTTCCTTCATCTCCTGCTGGGGTTCCTTACTGGTTGAACATAACTAACATCCATAAAGTCAATGAGCCCCTTAATCAATACAGTCCGTCCAGGATTCTCCAGACTGGAAATAATCGATATTGAAACAAAGCACCTATTAAACTGTAGCCACCTCATTTTTTTGTATATTTTACACACCCCTTTCACAGCATCCCATTGTGTAGTAATTTATTTTCCTACTTACCTAGAATCTATTTGCCTCTTCTTGAGACCTGTGGGCAAGAACGGTGTCTAGCTTAATTCTGCATCCCTAGAGTGTAGTGATGGGGACATAAAGCTTTGGATATTATGGGCTGGGTTTCTAAACACCTGGGTGTCCTGCTGGCAGATTTGATTTCCTAAGTCTGGAAGAAAACCCAAATACCTGGGGTCATTACAGTCACAGACAATGATGCCAAGGTATTGTAAAATTTTGAGAACCACTGAAATAATGTGTTTACTGCTGACTGTAATACTATTATTATTATGTTACTTGGGTTATCCTAAATTAAAACCTATTACTCTCTGGATCCTAAAAGAACTCTTGAGGAAGCCCAGAGGAGATTCACTTCTTCCCCAATTTTTTGGTTTCCATGGGAATAGATTTCCCCTAATGAATTCTGTTTTCAGACTTTTGGGAATATGGCAGAGAGTGAGGATCCTGAACTCACCTCATTCCATGGGTACACTGAGATTATAGCTACACTGGAGCACTCTGAAAATCACCCTGAAGACTAGGCAGAACACACTTTCCACAGTTAATCATGGACAGGAGGCCATATTAAAAGGGTAGTAAGGGTGGGGAATTAGAAACAGGGATCAGGACCCAACCCCCTGGCAAGACTAACCACAAACAAGAGGGACACAACAATTATATAGAAATGAGAAGATCATACCCCACATCAGGCACCTCAACCATGAGGACCTGCACTGGGAAGACAGGTCTCCAAACATAGCTTTGAAAACCAGTGGAGCTTAACTGCATGAGTTTTTATAATCAGTGAGACTTAACTCTAGTTACTTTATACATCAGTGGGCTTAGCTCCAGGAGAGCAGGAGGGCAATAGAAAACAGTCCCCCCACTCTTAAAGAACCAGCATAATAAATAACCTGGCCAAAATATAGCATAGAAGCAACAGTTTGAAAAGCCCCTGGGGTATAATGTGAGGGAGACTCATTTACTAATTTTAGGATGTACAAGGGAAGGGCAGGGATTTTTTAAGAGACTTCTCCAAGGACAAAGGATCTGGCAGGTGCCACTCTCCCCCCCATCCCACCTAGATAACAGAACACTTGCAGACTCAGCACAAAGAGTCTCCTCCAACTACCTTGCTAGCACTGTGCACCCTGTTCCTATGTTCTACTAGGGATCCACCCCATCTAAGTCACCCCAGTCTGCAGGAGACCTTCCAAAGCAGCTCCTGCCCTGACATACTCTGCAAGCAGCCTCAGCAGGGCAAATGCCATTCCAAAACACCTTTTGTCCTGGAGAAAGGGTAAAATAACCACATTCACTAGAGCACCCGCAGTCCCAGGGGCCAAACCTTATAGCCACTAGCACAGAGAACATCTTGCCAATTAGTAGGGCTTCAGTCCTACTAATCATCAACAAAATCATCAACAAAAACCTCTAAAGGGACAATGTGCAGGGAGAACTCCCTGTAGTTCAGTGTGACAGCAGCCCCGGCATACGGGCTAAGGGCAGGCATCTGATCTGACTGCTGACACCACCCAGCCATAAGCCTCCAGGGGCCTCACACTGGCCCTTTTACAGCGCAGGGACAAAACCCTGTCCAGTGTACCCAAAACAAACAAAATGGCATTGCATTGCCATGCTGACCGAACTGAAGGCAAACACAGCTCAGCCACAACAGTAAGGCACACACAACTGACATAGCTAAAACCCTGAAATGTTCAGTTCTGGGGGGAAAAAAAGGCATCGCTCTACAAAACACCACAGGATCTCTTCTTCAAAAGGCACTACTTTCAAAATCAGGAGACACAGCTGACTTTCCTAATATACAGAAACAGAGAAAGTTAGACAAAATGAGGACACAGAGAACTATGTCTCAAATCAAAGAACAGGACAAAACCACAGCAAAAAAAAAAAAACACAAACATAAAAGCTAAATAAAATGGAGATAAGCAATATGACGAATAAAATTAAAAGTAATGGTCATTAAGATATTCACTGGGCTAGAAAACAAAGTTGAGGATCTTAGAATTTCAACAATGAGAGAAAAATATAAAAAGAAACCATTGGAAAGAAAAAAACCTCAGCAACTGAAATGAAAAATACACTAATGGGAATCAGTAAGAGATTAGAGGAGGCAGAAGCATGACTCAGTCATGTGGACGACAGAGTAATGGAAAGCAATCAAGCTAAATAGCAAAAAGGAAGAAGAATAAAAAATAAGAATAGGTTAAAAGATCTCTATAACATATTAAAGTGTTATAGCATTCCCAGAATGGGGATCCAAACAGGAGAAAAGAGAGAGAAGGTGGCAGAAAATTTATTTGAAATAATAGCCGAAAACTTCCTTCATTTGAGGACAGAAACAGACCTCCAGATCCAGGAAGCACAGAGAACCCCCAAACAAAATGAACTCAAGACGGTCCATACCAAGATACATAATAATTAAAATGGCAAAAGGCAGTGATAAAGAGAAAATTTTAAAAGTGGCAGAAAAAAAGAAAACACATAGAGGGAAACTCCATAAGACTATCAGCTGGTTTTTCAGCAAAAATTTTGCAGGTCAGAAGAGAGTGGCATGATATATTCAAAGTGTTGAAAGGAAAAAACCCACATCCAAGACGCTAAACATAGGAAGGTTAGCATTCAGAATAGAAGGGATGATAGAATACCCCAGACAAGCAAAAGTTAAAGAAGTTTAACACCACTAAACCAGCCTTATAAGAAATGTTAAAGGAAATTCTTTGAGTGGAAAGAAAAGACAGTAAGAAAGGAGTGAGAAAAGAAGAAAAATGTGAAAGGAAAGAAATTCACAGGTAAAAGCAAACCCGTAATAAAGTCATAGATTAATCAGTTATAAAACCACCATAATGAATTATATCTATTAAAAATCAAATGATTTACAAAATTAAAGAATGTAAAGTACAGCTTTATGTACATAAGTGTGGAGAAAGGAATAAAAAAATTAGTATTTTTAAAATGGATTCAAACTTAAGCAACTACCACCTTAACTGTTACACACATAAGATTTTATATATGAATCTTATGGTAACCCCAAATCAAAAACCTATCACATGTACACAAAAAGTAAAGAAAAATGTATTGAAGCATAACACTAAAAAAAGCTATCAAGCCACAAGAGAGTTGGAGATGAAGAAAGAACAGAGAATAAGTACAAAAACAATCATAAAAGAACAAAATGGCAATATGTACACACCTATCATAATTACTGTAAGTATAAATGGACTAAATGCTCCATACAAAAGACATAGGGTGACTGAATGGATAAAACAGCAAGACCTATCTATATGCTGCCTATAAGAGAATCACTTCAGACCTAAACACACATGCAGACTGAAACTGAAGGGGTGGAAAAATGTTCACCGTGCAAATGGAAGTGAAAAGAAAGTTGGGTAGCAATGCTTATACTGGACGAAATAGACTTTAGACCAAAGACTGTAATAAGAGCCAAAGAAGAACATTACATAGTGATAAAGGGAACAATCCAAAAAAAGATATAAAATTGTAAATGTTTATGTACACGACATGGGAACATGGGAGCACCCAAATACATAAAGCAACTATTCACAGACACAAAGGAAGAAATGCAACAAGAGAGGGCTTGAACATCCCACTTATATCAATGGATAGATCACCCAGACAGAAAATCAGCAAGGAGACAGTGGCTTTGAATGACACATCAGTCCAGATGGACTTAACAGATAAATTCAGAGCATTTCATCCAAAAACAGGAGACAGAGCATAAACATTCTTTTCAAGTGCACATGGAACATTATCCAGAACAGATCATACATTAAGCCACATAATAAGTCTCAATAAATTCAAAATGATTGAAATTATATCATGACTCTTTTCTCACCACAGTTGTATGAAACTAGGGTTTAATCACAAGTAAAAAATCTGTAAAGAAAAATACATGGAGGCTAAATAACATGCTACTAAACAATGAATGGATCAATGAAGAAATCAAAGAGGAAATCAAAAACATGAAGACAAATGAAAATGGAAACACAATGTTCAAATTCTTTGGGATGCAGACAAAAGCAGTTCTAAGAAAGCAGATTATAACAGTACAGGCCTACATCAAAAACAAAAACAAATGAAAAACATGAAAATAAAAATGAAAAAAAAAGAAAAATATGAAGCAACCTAAACTTACACCTAAAGGAGCTACAAAACGAATAAACAAAGCCCAAAGCCAGTAGAAGAAATAAAATAATACAAATTAAAGCAGCAATAAATCAAACAGACACTAAAATAACTAAAAAAACCCAAAAGAACAGATCAATGAAACCAAGAGTTGATTCTTTGAAAAGATAAAAAATTGATAAATATTTAGCGAGACTAAAAAGAGAATTAAAATAAAGTCAGAATGAAGAAGGAGAAATAACTGACATCAGAGAAATGTAAATATGAAATTATGAAAAATTATAAGCCAACGAATTGGATAATATAAAAGAAATGGATAAATTACTAGAAACACATACCTTACAAAACTGCATTAGGAAGCAATACAAAATTTGAGCAGACCCATTATAAGCAATGATACTAAACCAATCATCAAAAACTCCCCCAAAATAGCTTTTTTACAAGTCGATTCACCAAACATTAAAAACAATTAATACCTATTCTTCTCAAACTATTCCAAAAAATAGATAAGAAAGAAAAGTTATTCTACATGGCTAACATTACCCTGATACCAAAACCAGACAAAGACACTACAGGCCAATATCACTGATGAACATACATGCAAAAATCCTCAGCAAAATATTGGCAAAACAAATCCAATAATATACATTAAAAAAAGTCAACATGATTTAAGTAGGATTTAGTCCAGGAATGCAAGGTGGTTCAATATCTGCAACTCAATCAGCATGATACATCACCTTACTAAGACAAAGGATAAAAACCATATGATCATTTCAATAGATGCAGAGAATGCATTTGACAAAGTACAACATCCATTCATGATAAAAAACCGTCAACAAAGTAGGTCTAGAGGGAACATACCTTAACATAAAAAGGAAAATCTATGAAAAACCCACAGGTAACGTCATCCTTAATGGGGAAAATGGAAAGCTTTTTTTTCCTAAGATCAAGAACAAGATAAGAATGTCAATGTTACCACTTTTATTTTATTTAACGTAATACTGGAAGCCCTAGTCACAGCCATCAGACAAGAAATAAAACACATCCAAATTGCTAAGGAAGAAGTAAAACTTTCACTATCTTCAGATAATGTGATTCTATATATAAATATCTTAAAAACTACTAGAACTGATAAATGAATTCAGTAAAGTTATAGAATACAAAATTAATATACATAAGTCTGTTGTGTTTCTATATATTAATAACGAAGTAGCAGAAAGAGAAATTAAGAAAACAATCATCCACTACAATTGCACCACAAAGAATAAAATACCTAGGAATAAACTTAACCAAGGAGGTAAAAGACCTGAACTCTGAAAAGACCTTAACATAAAACTGATGAAAGAAATTCAAAAAGACACAAATGGAAAGATATTCCATACTCATGGATTGGAAGAAGGAATATTGTTAACCTGTTCATAATTCCCCAAAGTACCCTACAGATTTAATGCAATTTCTGTCAAAATACAACATTTTTCACAAAACTAGAACAAATACTACTAAAATTTGTAAGGAACAACCAAAGACTCTCAAGAGCCAAAGCAATCTTGAGAAAAAAGAACATAGCTGGAGGAATCATGATCCCAGACTTTAATATACACTACAAAAGGGGCACTTGGAAGGCATAGTTGCTTGGGTGTCCAACTCTGTTTTGGCTCAGGTCATGATCTCAGGGTTGTGGCATCAACCCTGAGTCAGGTTCTATGCTCAATGTGGAGTCAGCTTGGGACTCTCTCTCCCTCTCTTCCCCCTCCCCAACCCCCCTGCATGTGCCCCTCTCTAAAATACATAAAATCTTTAAGAAAAAAAAGATACAGTATAAAACTAGAACAAAGATATATTACAAAGCTGTAGTAATCAAAACAGTATGCTACTAACACAAAAATGGATATATAGATCAACAGAACAGAACAGTGAGCCCAGAAATAAAAATCACACTCATCTGGTCAATTAATCTAAGGGAGGTGAGAATATACAATGGGGAAAAGATGGTCTCTTCAATAAATGTTGCTGAGAAGAGTGGATATCTACATGCAAAAGAATGAAACTAAACCACTCTCTTAAACCATACACAAAAATAAACTCAAAATGGATTAGAGACTTATTTGTGGAACCTGAAATCACAGAATTCCTAAAAGAAAATTTAAGCAGTCATATCTTGGACATCAGCTTTAGCAACATATTTGTGGATATGTTTTCTCAGTCAAGGAAAACAAAAGCAGAATTAAACTATTGAGACTACCCCAAAATAAAGAGCTTTTGCACAGCCAAGGACACCATCAACAAAACAACAAGGCAACCTAGTTAAATGGGAGAAGACATTTGCAAATGATATATCTGATAAGCACTTTATATCCAAAATATATAAAGAACTTAGACAATACCAATAAAGCAAATAATCCAATTAACAAATGGGAAGAAGACCTGAACAGACATTTTCCCAAAGAAGAGATATAAAGATGCCTGGCAAACAGACACATGAAAAGATGCTCAGCATCACTAATCATCAGGGAAATGCAAATCAAAACCACAATGAGATATCACCTTACATCTGTCAGAATGGCTAAAATCAAAAAGACAAAAAATGACAAGTGTTGGTGAGGATGTGGAGAAAAACAAACCCCTTTGTACTGTTGGTAGGAATGCAACTGGTGTACGTGCTATGAAAAATAGTATGGAGATTCCTCAAATAATTAGAAAAAGAAATACCATAGGAACCAATAACTCCACTACTTGGTATTTACTCAAAGAAAAGAAAAAAACAAGAATTCAAAAAGACACATGTACCCCTGTGTTTTTCCCAAGATATGAAAGCAGCCCAAGTGTCCATTGTTAGATGAATGGATAAAGAAGATGTGGTATACTTGGAAAACTGAAAAAAATAAAATAAAATTAAGATGTTAAAAAAAATTCAACGAAAGTAAATAAACAAAGATTTGTTATAAAGATTGACTTGGCCACTTTCACAGTGTTTTGAACTTAACTAATGCTCAATAAACAAACCTATTATTGTGTTAAAAAAAGATGTGGTATATACACAATGGAATATTAGTCAGCCATGAAAAAGAACGAAATCTTGATATTTCCAACAACATGGATGGATCTATAGTATGATGATAAGAGAAATAAGTCAGAGAAAGACAAATACCATACGATTTCACTGATATGTGGAATTTAAGAAATAAAACAATTAATGAATAAACAAAGAAAATAAAGAGACCAACTAACAAACACACAAACATTAAAGTACAGAGAACTGGTGATTACCAGAGGTGAAGTGGGTGGGGGGGATGGGTGAAGTAAAGGGGATTAAGAATAAACATATCTTGATGAGCACCGAGTAACGTATAGAATTACTGAATCATTATATTATACACCTGAAACTAATGTAATACTGTGTGTTAATTATACTCCAATTTTATTTTTTTTTTAAGATTTTATTTATTTATTTCACAGAGGGAGAGAGATTACAAGTAGGCAGAGAAGCAGGCAGAGAGAGGGGGGGGAAGCAGGCTCCCCGCCGAGCAGGGAGCCCGATGCGGGCCTCGATCCCAGGACCCTGAGATCATGACCTGAGCCGAAAGCAGAGGCTTTAACCCACTGAGCCACCCAGGCGCCCAATTATACTCCAATTTTAAAGAAAAAAAAAAGAATCCTATTCTCTAACCCGCACCTCTTATTGTCCCCAGGTTAGGAGAAATAAATTAATGCATAATGCGAGGAGAAACTCCCCTTCTTTCCTGCAGAGGGCACCTTGATTTTACTGTTTTGCTCTCCTTTCTTTTCCCCTCGGGGTTCTAAGCTCTGCGTGTCCAGCACTGACTATATATGGTGGGCAAGCCTATCTAACCTTGGTGTCTTTATCTGTTCAGGCTGCAAGAGCAAAATACCACAGAATGAGTGTCTTCTGAACAAAAGTAATTTATATCTTGCCATTCTGGAAGGCTGGAAGTCCTAGATCAGGGTGCCTGCCCTGGTCAGGTTCTGTGTCTGGTAAGAGCTTTCTTCCCAGTTCATAAATGTCTGTCTTCTTGGGCGCCTGGGTGGCTCAGTGGGTTGGGCCTCTGCCTTTGACTCAGGTCATGATCTCGGGGTCCTGGGATTGAGCCCCGCGTCTGGCTCTCTGCTTGGCAGGGAGCCCGCTTCCCCCACTCCCTCTGTCTGCCTCTCTGCCTACTTGTGATCTCTCTCTGTCAAATAAATAAATAAAATCGTTTAAAAAAAAAGTCTTTCTTCTTGCTATCACCTCACCTGACAGAAGAATTTCTTTTGTGAGGGCACTAATCCCATCACTAGGGCTCCACCCTCACGATCTAAGCACCCAAAGACCCTACCTCTAGTACCATCACATCAGGGTTTAGGGCTTCAACACAGGAATTTGGAGGAGACACAAACATTCTCACTGTAGCACCTGGGGTTCAGGTGTAGAGAGTTACTGTGATCCCAGAATCAAGCCATATTCTCAGAAGCTCTATCAGTGACAAAAGCTGACTTTATTTCCATCTGCTGGATTCCTTTATTTATCTTTCAACTGGTTCAGAACATAGGATGGGAGTACATTCTCTTTTTTCCTGCCCCCCTCCACCCTTCACGGTCCTTTCTTCTTCCCTTTGTCTCTTTCCTCAGGATCTGGGGCTCAGTTAGTCACAGCACTTAGACCATGGCATGTCATCATTACTGGATAATATAAGGAGTCTGATTTATATTTCTCATTCACTGACCACTTCAAATCCCAACTAAACTCTGATACTTCATACAGATTCAGAATGATCTGTTCTTTTTTTTAAGATTTTATTTATTTATTTGACACACAGAGAGAGAGAGAGATCACAAGTAGGCAGAGAGGCAGGCAGAGAGAGGGGAGGAAGCAGGCTCCCTGCGGAGCAGAGAGCCCGATGCGGGCCTCGATCCCAGGACCCTAAGATCATGACCTGAGCCAAAGGCAGAGGCTTTAGCCCACTGAGCCACCCAGGCGCCCGTGATCTGTTCCTTTTTTAAAGTAAGAATTTTCAGGGGCACCTGGGTGGCTCAGTGGGTTAAGCCTCTGCCTTCAGCTCAGGTCATGATCTGTAAAATGTGATGTAAAATGTGTACTTATAATAACATCTTATTGGCCCTTGGTGCTGATGTGCAGAAACTTTAATTTTGTAAATGTAGTATAATAAAGTTGTTCTTTTCAAAAATGTAAATTTTATGCAACTGTTGAGTAGTATAAGCCACCCCTCAAACACTTGGGAAATTTCCTGTCTTACAGAGATCTAGTCCCCTTCAGGCAAGTCATGTTTGGTGGCACTGGTCACATAGTGCTCCACCATGGTCACCTTCTACTGGTCAAGCTCAAGCGCCATGGCTTGTCTTTCTTAGTGGATCTCAAGTCATGAAGCTGGGTATTGTATACCAGGTTCACAGTAAGTCTGTTACTGTGTCTGCATTGAAAACTACTTATTCGTCCTCCCTCTATACCCTATCCATGGGGGGGGGGGACCCAATTAAACCAGCAGAGCATCGAGGCATTAATGGAATGGGATAGAAGAAAATGGCTTTTTCCATTTGTGTGTCTTCCTAGATGAGTGTGGAGGCATAGCTTCTTCTTGACCACACCTCTTCTGTGTGGGGCCCCGGATTTACTCAGCATTCAGAACAGGGGGACAGGTAGACTGGGAGGTCTAGCTAGGGAGGGATAGAGCCAGATTTTTCAAGCAGAAATATACAAATTGCAAACTGCCATCATCCAAGTGTAGTAGGGTTCCTGTTTTTATAGTTCTGTTCTTCCGTATATACCTTCAGACCAACAGCCTGCTGTTAACTAGTCCACAGACTCCAAAGTTACTTTATTCAACTTGTGGGTAATTCTAATTTATTTACTCACAAACTTAACTCATTGGAAGCCTGGATGATCCTGATTTTTTTTTCAGTTCACATCTCCTAAAAAAGGTAAACATCTCCAATATATAACATGATATTTTTTCTTTCCTTTTTATCCCAAGGGCAGAAAATCATGACAATATTATTTAGAACCGCCCCCCCACACCTGCTCTCTTGAACAAGTTATACCATGGCACTTTACATAGAAAAATTTGAACCCCATTTCTATCTCTGGGGAACATTGTGCAGTTTCCATTCTGAATTTAGCTCCTGGTGAAGTTAGTAGGATGCCTGACTCTTTCCCTCAATCACCCCAGTTCTCCACAGAAAGAGACTTTTGTGACCCTCTCTTCTGTCCAAGTACACCCAATCGTGTCAGATAAAGAAGCTTCTTAAGAGTCTCAGATAGCAGGTGCTTCAAAAGCTAAAAAGGTCCCACTCCACACCTCAACCACCTTTTTACCAGTTCCTGACAAATGCAAAAATCATATTTCAATTCTGCTAGATGTATCAACCATGAAGACTATCTGTAGAAATTCATGTTGCTCCAATCCAAAGACAGCATGCTACCTCAAAAGCAAAGCACCTCATATTAAACCATCAAAAACAATAAACATGTTTAAATAAGTTGATTAATGTAAATGTGGTCACAGTAACTTTCCCCAACATATACTTCACTTAAATGTGAATACCTGAAAATGGTGAAAGATTATTATTGTCCAAACACCAGGTACTGTTAAAATATTTCATGTCAAAAAAAATTATTTTTCTGAAATTCCTATATTAAAGTGATAGTGTAACTAATTGAAAAGGCTATCTTATATGACTTCTATTTCTACGTTTTCACAATATTTAATATTTTAAATGTTTCTAATGTTTATCTTGTTTTTAGGACTCTTACCTATGTAATTAAGCTGCCATGTTTGTGATGCCCACTAAAGGAGAGAGAACGGGGGAAATTTTGGAAGAAGTCTAGATTGTAACAAATATTTCTTTGGTTCTTTGGCGGTTCAGCTATTTATTCTTTCATTTTTCATTCTCTTTCATACTCGTGGTCTGCATGTGGGCATCTAACTAAAGAAACAGCACATATTGCATGGAGCACTGGGTGTTTTATGTAAACAACGAATCTTGGCACACTCTGTCAAAAATTAATGTATGGGGCGCCTGGGTGGCTCAGTGGGTTAAAGCCTCTGCCTTCAGCTCAGGTCATGATCTCAGGGTCCTGGGATCGAGGCCCGCATCGGGCTCTCTGCTCAGCAGGGAGCCTGCTTCCTCCTCTCTCTGCCTGCCTGTCTGCCTACTTGTAATCTCTTTGTTAAAATAAATAAATAAAATCTTAAAAAAAACAACTAATGTATGGTGACTAACATAGCATAATAGAAAAAAAAAAGAATTGGGGGAAAAAAAGAAAAAAAATAATTCAAACTCCTCATAACAAAAGCAATAAAAAGAGGTCCCTCAGTTAAGTGTCTGCCTTCACCTCAGGTCATAATTGGGTGCTGGGATCAAGCCCACATTGGGCTCCCTGATCAAAAGGGAGAGCTCCCTCTGCCCCTCCCCTTGTTCTGGTGCTTGTCCTCTCTCTCTCCCTCTCAAATAAATAAAATATTAAGGAAAAAAAGACAAAATTCAAAGCTTTAGTTTAGGTCATATAGAAATTCTGCATTTCTATATAAATATATAATCCTAGTTATAGTATAGAACACTAAAAGAAAAAATTAAATCAGTTTTCTGGGATATTTAACAAAACAATATGAATAGATATTTCAAGATATTCCCATATGACATCCTATAATATGAGTTTAATAAAGTGTTGAATAATTTCTGGGAGATAATGTGAACTTTTATTCAACAGTGATTTGACAGAGGAAATAGCAGTTCTTCAAGACTCCCAACCACAATCCCAGCAGTCTTATCTGAAGTCAAGAAGAATAAACTCTATCTCCAACATACCACCAATAACTCTTAACAGTCTGCCACAACCTTTGAGAACACAGAGATATATGAGGTATTTACATTAAAAAAATATATCATTTTTTTAACATGAAGAGTAAAGTATCTTGGAAAGAAGTGGGTGAGACCAGTGTTGAGGTATCCTTAGGAATCAAATCTTTCCACACACAACCTCTGCTCCTTATTATCATTCTATTCACTTTTTTAAATTTAAACTGAATTAACCAACATATAGCACATCATTAGTTTTTGATGTAGTGTTCAGTAATTCATTAGTTGCATAACATCCAGTGATCATCAGATCATGTGCCCTCCTTAATGCCCATCATCCAGTTATCCTATCTCCCTACTCCCTCCCTTTTGCAACACTGAGTTTGTTTCCCAGAGTCAAGAGTCTCATGGTTTTCTCCCTCTCTGATTTCTTCCCATTCTGTTTTCCCTCCCTTCCCCTATGGTTTCCATGCTATTCCTAATATTCCACATATAAGTGAAACTATATAACTGTGCTTCTCTGATTCACTTATTTCACTCAGCATAATACCTTCCAGTTCCATTCACGTCGATTTAAGTGGTAGGTATTCATCCATTCTGGTGGCTGAGTAATATTCCATTGTATGTATGAACCACATTTCTGTTGAAGGACATCTCGGCTCCTTCCACAGTTTGGCTATTGTGAGCATTGGTGCTATGAACATTGTGGTGCATGTGCCCCTTCTTTTCACTACATCTGTATTTTAGGGGTAAATACCCAGTAGTGCGTATGCTGGGTTGTACGGTAGCCCTATTTTTAACTTCTTGAGGAACCTCCATATTTTAGCCATTCTAACTGGTGTAAGATGTTATCTCACTGTGGTTTTGAATTATTTTAAACTACTCTCCAGCCAAACTGAATCTTCCTCTGCTTTCCATCCATTCACACAAAGCCCCTTCAAGAGGCCAATTCTGCACAATTGCTTAAAACCTCATCATTCACCAATGCTCCCTCCAATATCATCAGGCCTTCCTGGCAAACTTCTTTTCAAACCACAAGACCCAGCTCAACATGTCATCTTTTTGGTGAGACCATTCTTGATAACCCATTTAGAATTAATTATTCTCTCCATTATCTTCCTTTCATATTTCTAAAATGACTCAGCATTGTGTTGCCATCTTTTGCATGTAGGTCTTCCTACCATGCTATGATCTACTCAAGGTTATTATTCATCCATGTAACTTCAGCAATAGCACATCTCCTAGAATACAGCAATGCTTAATTATTTATTAAATGAAGGGATACATGATTTTACACCTGGTATCCTGACGAATCATGAATTATAATGTATTCAAATTTCAGCTTTATTATTTCTTTATTCTTCTGGTCTGTTAAGCTTTATCCAAAATGAGATACAATTCCTCTACTGCTGGATGAAAACTCACAGCAGACATCATGAGTTCTCTATTCTAATGCAACAAACAGTCTCAGTTTGGTAATCTGAATGAATGTCCAGAGGTTCTAAATTTTTCTTTTGAGGTAGAGAGCAGGCAGGTAAAAGGAAACTTTATACTTGAAGTACAAAGTGTTCTCATTTTTTTTTTAGAAATGATCACAAATTTGCAGAATTACTGCAAATACAGTATACTAAAATTTTTCCTGAACCATTTGGGAGCAACTTGCTGACCTAATGCCCTATCACCCCTGGATACTTTAGTCTATATTTTCTATGAACAAGGATACTCTCTTCTGTAACTACAATACCACTGTGAAAACCAGAAGCCAACACAGAAATATTACTCTCATCTTATTCTCAGGTCCCATTTCAGCTTCTCCAGTTGTTTCAAATATCTTTTATTAGAAACATGATCCAGTTCAGAATTATGCTTCATGTCTCCTTATTCTTTAAGTTTAGAATAATTCCTTAATCTTTTCGTGACTCTCATACCTTTAACAGTTTTGAAGATTACAGTTTTGCTGTGTCTCTTCTGTGGGGTTTTCTGCTGTGTTTTCAGGCTTAGGTTCAAGTTATACAAATTATACATATTCAAGTTATATAGATGTGATGCTGTGTTCCCATTGCATCCTATCAGGTGGCATGGGATTTCAATTTGCTCCATAACTAATTATGTTCGTTTGAGCCCTTGATTAATTACTCCTTGTAATTAGTAAGTATTTTATGGGAAAGTACTTTGAAACTGTATGAATATCACACTCTTCATCATATTGTCACTATAGTCATCTACTTATTTATAGTTGGATGAACTCATGTTTTCCTGTTTTACTCAATGGTTTATAGTTTGTAGCTACCTTTATTTATGTCAATGTTCAAATTTCCCACAATTTGGCAGTAGGAGCCCATTAAAATTATCTTCTCCATTTTTTAAATATGTCTGTATCATTGACCACTTCCTTATCTTCTGATACAACAAAATATTTCAGGCTTATCTTGTATTTTTTTTTATCTTTTTAAAGATTTTATTTATTTATTTGACACAGAGAGAGAGATTACAAGTAGGCAGAGAGGCAGGCAGAGAGACAGGGAGAGGAGGAAGCAGGCTCCCTGCTGAGCAGAGAGCCCGATACGGGCCTCGATCCCAGGACGCTGAGATCATGACCTGAGCCGAAAGCAGAGGCTTTAACCTACTCAGCCACCCAGGCGCCCCTTATCTTGTATTTTAGACCAATCTTGGAAGCAGCCATTTGTCCAAGGAGGTCTGGTTTCTGTTAATGGAGAATGTTACTTAGAAGCAAGACCTGGACTCCAAGTGTGCTCATTGGTACTGGGGTATCACTGATTCCAGGCTCTCTCAATGGAAACACATGAGTGTGTGTGTGTGTAGATGTATAAACATATAGATGTATGAATAGATCTATAGACATATGTATACACATGTTTAAATCTGTATTTATATGTCTTCCTGAACCATGAGTTCAGTTATCTCCAGTTCCAACCCACTTTCATGCAATTCTAGTTTTCTTCCTTTCCATATTTTTAACTCCTTTCTCTGGCAATGAGATATCTGGCTCCAATGATCAATTATTTGATCAATGGATTAACCAAATTATTCAGGGAAACGAGAAGGAGAAATGAATCCTACATCTTTACATTTCCATTTAAAGATAGAACTTCCCTTTCCCCCATGCTCAGGCTAGAAAAGGTGACTACTGGCCTCTGGTCAATGCAGAGAATTTAGGGAATGGACCCTGGTTGGCTAATGTTTTCCTTCTCTCTCACTTCCTTTCCCACTCACTATCGACTGGTTCTGTGGCTACTAAGGTCAAAGAGGGGAAAATAAAGTAAAATGATAGGGACAGAGATAAGATGGTAGTATTTTTTTATCTATGTGGCTTCACCAACCCTGAACTGACAGATGGTTAAATCTGACCTTTCAGTGGATATTTCTGAGACTGTAAAAAACTCCACAAATGTTCCCTCCAAGGGCAGTTCTTATGATGTTTCTAATACTTCCTCCTTTCCGTCACTTTCAACATCCCCTTAACTTTAACTACTGTGGTGCCCTATCCTTAACAATATCTCAATGTTGGGGTCTTCTCACACTTTTGAAGAAATTCTCTTGGAAAAAATTCAGAATTATTCCATCCCTTCACTTTTTTTCTGGGGGACAAGAAATCCATATTTGGTTCCCAGAAGCATCTCTTACTCCCAATAAGGAAGAGGAAAATATCTATGTAGCTGCACATCATGGAGATATTTTTTGCCCTGTGTACTCTGTGTAGGAGTCAGACACCAATCCTTTATGCTTCCACCTGCAGAGAATACATGTCAAAGCTCCCTAGTTGTTCCCATGGAAAACCCTCTTCATTAAACTTGAGATAAAGGTAGCTCTGCCCAGAAAAATATGTTCCCAAATATTTCCATTTTCTCCATATCCCGATCCATTTTTTTTTTATCCTGAATCTGGCTGAGAGGTCCAATTTCTTTCAGTTTCCTTTATGAATTTGGATTGTGTCTCAAATCCATTTTGGTAACTGATACCTATCACATGGATAATTAAATTGAAACTAGCAGAAATAGTCCTACTTTAATATAAGGTTGAAAAATGAATAAATAACCTATTGAATGAAGAAGTTAAAACCTGAGAGAAAAAGCAGAGTTTAGTCTCATCTTAACTATAAATAATTTTTTTTTTTTAAGATTTTATTTATTTATTTGACACAGAGAGATCAGATCACAAGTAGGCTGAGAGGCAGGCAGAGAGAGAGAGAGGAGGAAGCAGGCTCCCTGCTGAGCAGAGAGCCCGATGCGGGCCTCGATCCCAGGACCCTGAGATCATGACCTGAGCTGAAGGCAGGGGCTTTAACCCACTGAGCCACCCAGGCGCCCTCATCTTAACTATAGAAGAAACTTCTCTACCTTTACTCTTAGACCAGATGTCTGTCCCCAAGCCTTCTGTTCTGTGCCTTATTTACTGCCCTTTGGTTTCAACTACTCAATTCTTTTTTTTTTAATTCAATTAGCCAACATACTTAGTTTTTGATGTAATGTTCAATGATTCATTAGTTGTATCAACTATCATAATCCTTACAACTTCCTTGTCCCAAGTTCAGTCACTGTCATGATTTTTCCATGGAGATTTTCAACAAAGATCAACATTTTTCAACATGAACACCCACTCTGGACCTGGATTGTCTTCAGGTTTTGGGCATATATTAGTAAACAGAATGAAATTTTTGCCTTATAGAGCTTGCATTATAATCAGAGGGAAAGAAAGAAAGTTAGCCAAAAACATGTATCATAATATCAGGTAGGGACAAATTCCATGTAAAAAACATAAATCCGTCTCAGCAGATATAAAATGATGGGAATGGGTTAAGTACTGGTTTAGTTAGAATAGTCAAGGAAGGCTCATATGATGAGGTGATTTTGGGCATCAACCTGAAGGAAACTGGAGTCAGAAATACCTGGGAGGGCGCCTGGGTGGCTCAGTGGGTTAAAGCCTCTGCCTTCGGCTCAGGTCATGATCCCAGGGTCCTGGGATCAAGGCCCACATTGGGCTCTCTGCTCAGCAGGGAGCCTGCTTCCTCCTCTCTCTCTGCCTGCCTCTCTGCCTACTTGTAATCTCTCTCTCTGTGTCAAATGAATAAATAAACTCTTAAAAAAAAAAAAAAAGAAATACCTGGGAAAGAAAGTAGGCCAGGAGGAGGAGCAAGATGGTGGAGGAGGAGCAAGACAGCAGAGGAGTAGGCGACCGATTATCATCAGGTCCCAGAAATTCACCCAGATAGTTATCAAACCATTTTGAACACCTACAAATTCAACAGGAGTTTGAAGAGAAGAGCAGCAATTCTAGGGACAAAAAATCAACCACTTTCCAGAAGGTAGGACGTGCAGAGAAGTGAATCTGAAGCAACAGGAAGAAAGACCCTGGGGGGAGGGGCCAGCCCCTGGGAAGTGAGAGAGCAATGGAGCACAAAATTGGGACTTTTATAAGTCTGCTCCACTGAGGGACGTTGCCCCAGAGACTAAGCGGGGGGTGAAGACCTCGTGGGGACAGTATGGTCTCAGGACCCACAGGGACACAAAAAGACCAGGGGTGTCAGGAGTGATGGAGCTCCCAGGTATCGGAGGGGGGAAGCTGACTGGAGAGAAGGAGACAAGCTGAGAAGCTCAGTGTTACCTTGGGCCATGATCCAAAGCCCAGTCACGCCACTGCTCTTTGAGCGGGGACCCCACGGGTGGCAGATCCAGAGAGACCCCCTCTTTCCTCTTCTGGGAGGAGTGGCATGGGAGCGTGCTGCAAGAATCTGCTGGGTTTGGAGATTCTAAACGGGGCCATGTGGCCTCTGCATGAGAAGCCCTCGGTCACAGGCTGGGTGAGCTTGGAGTACGGCCGGAGACCAGGGAGATGGGAGGGACTGACTGCTTTTCTCTGAGGATGCACTGAGGAGTAAGGTCCCGCGCTCTCAGCAACTCCGGGTTGGAGATTAGGAGGCTGCCATTTCCATTCCCGTCCCCCCAAAGCTACACGGAAAGCATTCAGGGAACAAAAGCTCCCAAAAGTGAACCCAAGCTGATTACTTAGCCTGGCCCCTGGCGACAGTGGTGCAATTCCGTCTCGGGCAAAGACACTTGAGAATCACAGCAACAGGCCCCTCCCACAGAAGATCAGCAAGAACAGCCAGCCAAGACCAAGTTCACCAATCACTGAGAACTGTGGAACTCCAGAGCTAGGGGAAAGCAACATATAGAATTCATGGATTTTTCCTGATGATCCTTTAGTTGTTCAAAGTTAAATTCTTTGAATTTCTTTTCCTACTCTTTTAAATTTTTTCCTTTCCTATTTTAACGTTTTTAAACTATTATATCTTATCCATACCTTTTTCAAATCTTTTTCGATTTTCATTGTTAGTCATTTTTATCCCTTCATTGTATTTAACCTTATTTTTTGTATACATATAGGGTCTGTTCAATTCACCAGTATAATAGATATAGAGAGAGAGATAGAGATAGAGTCAGAGACAAAGATAGATATAGAAACAGAAATAGGTGATATAGATATAGATACAGATATAGGGTTTTGTTTTATTTTATTTATTTTTTTGTTTGTTTGTTTTTGTGTTTTGGTTTTCTCCCTCTTTCTTCATCCCCTAGTTTTGGGTCTCTTCTGATTAGGTTAGCGTATATTTTTCTGGGGTCACTGCTACCCTTTAGTATTTTGTTCTCTCATCCCTCTATTCTTATCTGCATAAAATGACAAGGCAGAAAAAATCACCACAAAAAAAGAATAAGAGGCAGTAACAATGGCTAGGGACCTAATCAATGGGGACATTAGTAATATGACAGAACTAGAGTTCAGAATGACGATTATCAAGGTTCTAGCTGGGCTCGAAAAAAGCATGGATGATAACAGAATCCCTCTCTAGAGAAATAAAAACCCTTTCTTGAGAAATAAAAGCTAACCAAGTTGAAATCAAAAAAGCTATTAATGAGGTGCAATAAAAAATAGAGTCTCTTACTACTAGGATAAAAGAGGCAGAAGAGAAAATTAGTGATTTAGAAGACCAAATGACAGAGAATAAAGAAGCGGAGGAAAAGAGACACAAACAACTACTGGACCACGAGGGGAGAATTCGAGAGATAAGTGATACCATAAGATGAAACTATTAGAATAATTGGGATCCCAAAAGAAGAAGAAAGAAGAGAGGGGCAGAAGATATACTGGAGAAAATTACAGTACAGAATTTCCCTAATTTGGTGAAGGGAACAAGCATCAAAATCCAGGAGGCACAGAGATGACCCCTCAAAGTCAATAAAAATAGGTCCACACCCCATCATCAAATAGTAAAACTTACAAGTCTTAGGACAAAGAGAAAATCCTGAAAGCAACTCAGGACAAGAGGTCTATAACATACAATGGTAGAAATATTAGACTGACAGCAGACCTATCCACAGAGACCTGGCAGGCCAGAAAGGACTGGCATCATATACTCAGAGCACTAAATGAGAAAAATATGCAGCCAAGAATACTATATCCAGCTAGGCTGTCATTGAAAATAGAAGGAGAGATAAAAAGCTTCCAGGACAAACAAACTCAAGGAATTGGCAAACACCAAGCCAGCCCTACAGGAAACATTGAAGGGGGTCCTCTAAGCAAAGAGAGCCTAAAAGAAACATAGACCAGAATGGGAGAGACACAATATACAGTAACAGGCACCTTGCAGGCAATACAATGGCTCTAAATTCATCTCTCTCAATAGTTACCCTGAATGTAAATGGACTAAATGCCCCAACTAAAAGACACAGGGTATCAGAATGGATTAAAAAACAAGACCCATCGATATGCTGTCTACAAGAAACTCATCTTACACGCAAAGACACCTCCAGCTTTAAAGTGAGGGGGTGGAAAACAATTTACCATGTCAATGGACGTCAAAAGAAAGCTGGAGTGGCAATCCTTATATCAGATAAATTAGATTTTAAACCAAAGAATATCATAAGAGATGAGGAAGGACACTATATCATACTTAAAGGATCTGTCCAACAAGAAGATTTAACAATTTTAAATATCTATGCCCCTAACATGGGAGCAGCCAATTATATAAACCAATTAATAACAAAATCAAAGAAACACACTGACGATAATACAATAACAGTAGGGGATTTTAACACACACACACCCCCGTCATTGAAATGGACAGATCATCAAAGCAAAAGATCAACAAGGAAATAAAGGCTTTAAATGACACCCTGGACCAGTTGGACATCACAGATATATTCAGAACATTCTATCCCAAAACAACAGAATACACATTCTTCTCCAGTGCACATGGAACATTCTCCAGAATAGACCATATTCTGGGTCACAAATCAGGTCTCAACAGGTACCAAAAGACTGGGATCATCTGCTGGATATTTTGAGAGCATAAGGCTCTGAAACTAGAACTCAACCACAAGAGGAAAGTTGGAAAGAACTCAAATACATGGAGGCTAAAGAACATCCTACTAAAGAATGAATGGGTCAACCAGGAAATTAAAGAAGAATTTTTAAAAATCATGGAAACANACACAACTGTTCAAAATCTTTGGGACACAGCAAAAGCAGTCCTAAGAGGAAAGTATATAGCAATACAAGCCTTTCTCAAGAAACAAGAAAGGCCTCAAGTACACAACCTAATCCTACACCTCAAGGAGCTGGAGAAAGAACAGCAAAGAAAGCCTAAACCCAGCAGGAGAAGAGAAATAATAAAGGTCAGAGCAGAAATCAATGAAAAAGANAAATAGAAACCAAAAGAACAGTGGAACAAATCAATGAAACTAGGAGCTGGTTCTTTGAAAGAATTAATAAGATTGATAAACCCCTGGCCAGACTTATCCAAAAGAAAAGAGAAAGGACTCAAATTAATAAAATCATGAATGAAAGAGGAGAGATCACAACCAACACCAAAGAAATACAAACAATTCTAAGAACATATTATGAGCAGCTCTACACCAGCAAATTTGACAATCTGGAAGAAATGGATGCATTCCTAGAGACATATAAACTACCAAAACTGAACCAGGAAGAAACTGAAGATCTGAATAGACACATAACCAGTAAGGAGCTTGAAGCAGTCATCAAAAATCTCCCAACAAACAAGAGCCCAGAGCCAGATGGCTTCCCAGGGGAATTCTAGCAAATATTCAAAGAAGAATTAATACCTATGCTCCTGAAACTGTTCCAAAAAAATAGAAATGGAAGGAAAACTTCCAAACTCCTTTTATGAGGCCAGCATTACCTTGATCCCCAAACCAGGCAAAGACCGCATCAAAAAGGAGAATTACAGACCAATATCCTTGATGAACACGGATGCAAAAATCCTCCACAAAATACTACCCAAGAGGATCCAACAGCATATTAACAGGATTATTCACCACGACCAAGTGGGATTTATTCCTGGGATGCAAGGTTGGTTTAACATTCGCAAATCAATCAATGTGATACAAGACATTAATAAAAGAAAGAACAGGAACCATATGATCCTCTCAGTAGATGCTGAAAAAGCATCCGACAAAGTACAGCATCCTTTCCTCATTAAAACTCTTCACAGTGTAGGCATAGTGAGTACATACCTCAATATCATCAAAGCCATTTATGAAAAACCCACAGCAAACATCATTCTCAATGGGAAAAACTGAGAACTTTTCTCCTAAAGTCAGGAACATGGCAGGGCTGTCCACTATCACCACTGCTATTCAATATAGCACTAGAAGTCCTAGCCTCAGCAGTCAGACAACAAAAAGAAATAAAAGGCATCCAAATTGGCAAGGAAGAAGTCAAACTCTCACTCTTTGCAGATGATAAGATACTTTATGTGGAAAACCCAAAGGACTCCACTCCAAAACTGCTACCACTCATTCAGGAATTCAGTAAAGTGTCAGGATATAAAATCAATGCACAGAAATCAGTTGCATTTCTTTTTTTTTAAGATTTTATTTATTTATTTGACAGAGAGAGATCATAAATAGGGAGAGAGGCAGGGAGAGAGAGAGGAAGCAGCAGCTCCCCTCTGACCAGGGAGCCTGACGCGGGGCTCGATCCCAGGACCCTGAGATCATGACCTGAGCTGAAGGCAGAGGCTTTAACTGAGGGTTACTTGGGTGGGGGGAAGGGATAGGGTGGATGGGTTATGGAAATTGGGGTAATGGATATTGTGCTATGGTGTGTGCTGTGAAAGGTGTAAGCCTGATGATTCACAGACCTGTACCCTGGGGAAAATAATTTTTTAAAAAAATCAAAAAAGAAATATCTGGGAAAGAGAATTTCAGGCAGAGGTAACAGCAAGTATATAATACCAACGGCAGAGCAAAGCTTGACATGATCCAGGAAAAACAAGAGGCCACTGTAGCTGAAGCAGAGTTAGCAGGGGGTTAAGTGGTATGTGATGGGCTAGAACTTGTAGGGCCTTGTATGCCATAGCACAGATTTTAATTTTATGTGTGGAAAGGGAGCCACCAGAGAGTTGATTTTGAGCAGAATAGTGCACTGCTACCTCAGCCATATTCGTCTTGCTGATCAATGTCCAAAGCTTGACAAATAATTCTTTCATGATGGGAAATCTTTTTTGTTCTTCCCATCTCCACTGTCAATGCAGACTACCCAAGATCTCACTTATATTCCTTTTCCCATCTTTCCTGTATCCAGTATATTCCATACACCACAGAAGAATTTTAGCCTAAAAATTTAGCCTTTTACAGATGCCCTCAAACTCTTAGGTATTTTTCTTTAGCCTGATTTTTAAGGCATTCCACTGAGAAGTTTTGAATTTTCCACCTCCCCTCATTGCCCCATTATTCACACTATTTCAATAGCTACTCAAAGCTTCATAAAGAATCCTTTAGCACTCCTGCCTTCATTCTTTCAACAATCCTATTTTTAAATATGTATTTCTAGTTTCTGACTTCTCTGACAGTAATGACCAATTTCAGTAATTATCATATGTACCTTTTTCTAGGCTACACTGACAATGAGAAAGAGACAAGGATTCCAGAAAGAGGTTATCATTATGGTGATTTTCTAAGAATCACTGGGCTTTAAGATGCGGCAAGGGTAGTAGGGGGCAAGGGATAAGCATGAGGAGGGGCAGTAGAATGGGTGTATTACATATCAGGTAAAGGGAACAACACATGTAAAGGTGTAGAGGCATGAAAATATATTGGAAAGTGCAAGTAACCACTTGCAGAGTGCATGTGAGTGATGATAATGGTGTACACATGACTGAGTCAGGGGAATAATTACATAAAAATAGAGACCTGGTTGGGAAGTTATTGAAGTTGTGCTAAGGAGTATGAATTTATTCTGAAGGCAATGAAAGGAAGGATTTAAGTGGGGGGAGTAACACAGATTTGAGTTTGAGAAATATAATATTATAACATATAAATAGAAAAAAAATTGAGAAAAGAGATTAAATAGGCAATTTTTAACTAAATATTCTAAAGCTATGTTTCTAATAACTAATACTCAAAATGGAGATCACAAAATGTTTTCTTCTTTGCCTTAAATCTCTTGAGCACATAAATAAGATGCTTAAGTCTGGATTTTCCACTAGAGTTATGAAAAATGGATAAGAAAAAGATATAAAATAAAAAAGAAAAATTGTCTTTGCAATTTAATTCTGTTTATGATAATTTGGTTCCTGTTATTGGTAAAGACCATCTGTCTGGGATAACCATTTAATTTAAGTAAGTGAAAGCATAGTCTTGAGAGATATAGATCAAATCAGCTACAGAAAACAGCTCTTAAGGAGATTGTATTTTTTAGCAATGTGAGCTGTTTAGACATGTGCAGTGTTGAATCATTACATAATTGTAATAGATATGAACTTTTTCTATAGATAATTAATATCTTAGAAGATTTTTAAGACGTTTGACTCAGGGATAGAAATTGGAAAACAAATTAAAAGAACAAAGTGAAAGTTACAAAACACCCATGTAAGGAATGTGCATGTAAAAAAAAGTAGGTCTGAGAAACAAACTGAGGGTTATGGAGGGGAGGGGGGTAGGGGGATGGGTGAGCCTGGTGGTGGGTATTAAGGAGGGCACATATTGCATGAAGCACTTGGTGTTGTGCATAAACAATGAATCTTGGATCAC
Organism: Ailurus styani; assembly: GCA_002007465.1. Taxonomy (NCBI): domain Eukaryota; kingdom Metazoa; phylum Chordata; class Mammalia; order Carnivora; family Ailuridae; genus Ailurus; species Ailurus styani. Next base: position 406,566 of record LNAC01000522.1, read on the forward strand.
TGAAAAAATTTTAAAAAGTAGGTCATTTATTTAAATATTTATTGATCATCCAATATACGTTAGGCATATATTTATTCTATTACTCTGGAGAACCTAATACATAGGTTGAGAAGGGCTAGCATGTTGGGGGGTGGTAGTTGAAGAGTGAGCAAGAAGTGAGCAGAGAGACAGCTGCAGAGAGCTGATCACAAGAATCACCACTAGCCAATGTGCAAAATGGCAAAAAGTAATGCTAAGATTAAAAGCAACAAGAGAAAAGGGAACAGTTATATACAAGTAAAATGTCCTAAGGCAATCAGCTGAGTTTTGGGCAGAAACTTTGTAAGCCAGAAGAGAGTGGCATGATATATTCCAAGTGCTGCATGGGAAAAATCTGCCACCAAGAATACTCTATCCAGCAAGGCTATCATTCAGAATAGGAAAGATAAAGAATTTCCCAAACAAAAATATTAACAAATTAACCTGATACATCACATCAACAAAACAAAGAATAAATATCTGATTATCTCAATAGACCAGAAAAAGCATTTGACAAATTTAAACATCTATTCATGATAAAAGCTCTCAACAAAGTGGGTTTAGAGGGAACATATGTCAACAGAATAAAGGCCATATGTGAAAAATTCACAGCTAACATCATACTCAATGGTGAAAAACTGAGAGCTTTTCTCTAAAAAATCAAGAACAAGACAAGGATATCTACTCTCATCACTTTTTCTTAACATAGTACTGAAAATCCTAGCCACAGCAATCACACAGGAGAAAGAAATAAAATGCAACTGTCACTACTTACAGATGACATGATACATAAAAATCCTAAAAACTCCACCAAAACCTACTTGAAGAAATGAACTCAGTAAAATTGCAGGATGCAAAATTAATATACAGAAATAAGTATCATTAATATGCAGAAATAAGTAGCATTTTCATACTCTAATAATAAAAAGCAGAAAGAGAATTTAGAAAATGATCCTAATTACAACTGCACCAAAAATAATAAAATACCTAGCAATAAACTTAACCAAAGAGAAAGACCTGTACTCTTAAAATTTTAAAACACTGATGAAACACACCGAAGATAACACACACAAATGGAAAAATATCCCATGCTCATGGATTGGAAGAATTCATATTGTTAAAAAGTCCACAGTACCAAAGTGATTTACACATTAGATGCAATCACTATCAAAATACCAACAGGATTTTTCACAAAATGAGAACAAATAATACTAAAATTTGTATGGACCCATAAAAGACCCTGAATAGCCAAAGAAATCTTGAGAAAGAACAACAAACCTGGAGGTATCACAATTCCAAATTTCAAGATGTAACACATAAATCTGTAACTAATCAAAACAGCATGATATGGCAAAAAATAGACATATAGATCAATGGAACAGAATGGAAAGCCCAGAATTAAACCCATAACTCTATGGCAAATTAATCTATGACAAAGTAGGCAAGACTGTTCAATGGGGGAAAAGACAGTCTCTTCAATAAATGGTGCTGGGAAAACTAGTCAGCTACATGCTATAGTATAAAACCAGACAACTTTCTTCCATCACACACAAAAATAGACTCAAAATAGATTAAAGACCTATATGTGAGACTTGAAACCGTAAAAAACTAGTGAAGAATACAGGCAGTAAACTGACACTGACCATAGCGACATTTTTCTAGATATGTCTCCTGAAGGAAGGGAAACAAAAGCAAAAATAAACTACGGGGACTACATCAAAACAAAAAGCTTTTTGTACTATTTAGAGAACCATCAAGACAACAAGACAACCTACTGAATGGGAGAAGATATTTGCAAATGATCTATCTGATAAGGGGTTAATACCCAAAACATAAGAACTTGTACCACTCACCGCACGCACACACACAGACACACAGAAGAAAAAAAATTTTCAATTAAAAAAAAAGCAGAGGACCTGAATAGACATTTTTTCAAAGATATACAGATGACCAACAGATGAAAAGATATTTAACATCACTGATCAAGGAAATTAAAATGAAAACTATAATGAGATATCACCTCACACCTGTCAGAATGGCTAAAATCAACAATACACAAAACAGGTGTTAGCAACAAGAGAAAAAGGAACACTTGTACACCGTTAGTAGGAATGCAAACTAGTGTAGACACTGTGGAAAAGAATATGAAGTCTCCTCAAAAAGTTAAAAGAAGAACTATCCTACAATTCAGCAATTGCATGACTAGGTATTTACCCAAAGAATACAAAAAACTAATTCAAAGGGATATATGTGCCCTGATGTTTATAGCAGGATTATCTACAATTGCCAAATTATGGAAACAGCCCAAGTGTCCACTGATTGATGAATGGATAAAGAACAAATGGTATACATATACAATGGAATATTACACAGCCATAAAAAGAATGAATTATTGCCATTTGCAATGATATCGATGGAGCTAGAGAGTATTATGCTAATTGAAGTCAGCCAGTCAGAGAAAGACGAATACCATATGATTTCACTCATATCTGGAATTTAAGAAACAAAACAAATGAGCAATGGGGTAAAAAGAGGCAAACTGAGCAACAGACTCTTAACTACAGGGAACAAACTGATGGTTATCAGAGCGGAGGTAGATGGGGCGATGGGTTAAATAGGTGATAGGGATTAAGGACTGTACTTGTCATGATGAGGACCAGGTGTTGTATGGAAGTGTTGAATCACTATATTGTACACCTGAAACTAGTATTACACTGTATGTTAACTAGAATTTAAATAACTTTTTAAAAATTATGAAATTGTGCCATTTAAGCAATGTGGATAAACCCAGAGAGTATTATGCTAAGTGAATCAAATCAGACTGGGAAAGACAAATACCATGATTCCACTCAAATGTGGAATTTTAAAAACAGAACAAATGAATAAAAAAGAAGAATCGGATGAGTAAATAGAGATAACGAACTGACGTTTGCTTGAGGGGAAAGAGGTGGAAGGAATGGGCAAATGGTTGAAGATACAGGTTTCCAGTTATGGAGTGAATAAGTCACAGGAATAAAAGGCACAGCATAGGAAATAAAGTCAATGGTATTGTAACAGTATTGTACAGTGACAGATGGTAGCTATACTTGCTTGTAGTGAGCAGAGTATAATGTACATAGAGGTTTAACCGCTATGTTTTACAACTGAAACTAATGTAACATTGTGTATCAACAATAATCAAAAAGTCAAAAATAAATGTAAATAGACTAAATTCAAATGCTCCAATCAAAAGTTGCAGGGTAATTGAATGAAGAAAAAAATAAGACCCATCTATATGCTGACTACAAGAGACTCACTTCAGACCAAAAGATACAGATTAAAGTGAAGGTATAGGAAAAGATATCCCATGGAAGTGGAAGTGAAAAAAGCAAAGTAGCAATACTTAGACAAAAGAGACTGTCAAACAAAGACTGTAGCAAGAGACAAAGAAGCTACATACGATTTAAGGGATCAATTCAACAAGAAGATATGACAATTGTATATACTTATGCATCCAACATAGTAGCAAACAAATATTAACAAATAAAGCAAATAACAAACATTTAAAAATTTGACAGTGATACAATGACAGTAGGGGACTTTAAAATCCCCCACTTACATCAATGGATAGATAGGACAGAGAAATCAGTAAGAAAACAGTGGCTTTCAGTGACGCATTAGACCAAATAACAAATATATGGACATAACAAATATATACAGAACATTCCATCCAAAAACAGTGGAATACCCATTCTTTTCAAGTGCAAGTGGGACATTCTCCAAAATAGATTACATATTAAGTAACAAAATAAGTCTCAGTAAATTAAAGACAACTGAAATCATATTAAGCATCTTTCCAATCACAAGTATGAAACAAGAAACCAATGTATTTAGGTGCTTCCATGTTGGATGCATAAATATTTACAATTGTTACATGCTCTTGTTGGATTATTCCTTTTTTTATCATTATGTTGTGTCTATTTTGGCTTTTGTTACATAGTCTTTGTTTTAACGTCTATTTTGTCAGATTTAAATATTGCTACCCCAGCTTTCTTTTTGCTTCCATTTACATGGCTGAAGTTTTTCCATACCTTTACCTTCAATCTGCATCTGTCTTTAGGTCTGAAATGAGTCTCTTGTAGGCAGCATATGGATGGTTCCTGCTTTTTTATCCATTCAGTCAGCCCGTGTCTTTTGATTGGAGCATTTAGTCCATTTACATTCAAAGTAATAATTTATAGATAAACACTTGTTAATATTTTATTACTTGTGTTATGATTGTTTTTGTAGCTCTTCTCTGTTCTTTTTTTTATCTTGCTCCCTTCCTTTACAGTTTGATGGCACTCCTTAGTATAATGGTTGGATTTATCATTCTCTCTTTTTTGTACACCTCCTATAGGTTTTTGATTTGTGGTTACCATTAGGCTCTTATATATCATCATATATATAAGAACTCCTATTCTTGTTCTAGTAGTATTTTTTAAATTACTATAGCCAACCACGTAACTTGGGGGTCATAAAACAAGGTATACAACTGCACTGTTTTTGAAGTGATCAAGAATCATATAATATAAAAATGTCATAACTAGAAACATATTATTAGACACTCATCTGTTTCTTTAGACTCAAGGCATATTTTAATGTGTCCATACTTTGTTAAAGACCAAGTAACACTTTTTTGATTTGCTTAATCAAATATTTTGTTTTTAAATAATGAAGACAATAGCAGGTGAATATACTATATTCACCCCCTTTCTATTAGTGTATTCTCTTATTTTCTGACATGACAGAAAATAAGTTATTATATGTATTTTGCTAAAATTTAAAAATCTTTAGTGTAGGTTATAAGAATCTGGCCCCAGCTTATCCCTCAAGCTTAATTTTCCTCCTTTCTCCTTGCTTTGTGTATGAAAGCCACTCTGAACTTCTTTTAGTTCCTTAATGCCAAGATTTTACTTACTCCCAGACTTTGCCTACCTTCTTTCCTCTGCCCAGAATGCTCTTATCCATTCCCATCTTCACGTGGAAAAGTATTGTCCCTTCAAGACTTAACTTAAATGTTACATTATCCAATCCTCCACTCCCACCCAGTCACTGCAACCAGATTAAGTCCCCCTATACACACTCTTCAGACCAACATCTAACTTGATCACTGCCATGTACCCAGTATTTAACGGTCTCTGGCATACAGTAGGTGCTCAATAAATAACTATTCATAACAAACATTTCTGTAGCATAATATAGGGTTCCTTTGGCTAAAAATGAAAAACGTATTTATTAGCCAATTTCAATTATATAATACAAGTGATCTTTGATCCCAAAGTTCTCCTTCAATCAATAATAATCTTATGGTTTAGAGAATATGCCTGTGATGGTTCACTTTATGTGTCAACTTAGCTAGGCTATGGTGCCCAGTTATTTGGTTATACAACTGTCTAGATATTGCTGTAACAGTATTTTGTAAATAAGATTAACATTTACAATCATTTGGCTTTAAGTGAAAGAGATTATCCTCAATAATATGGGTGGCTCTCTTACCTGAAGAGTAAAAACTGTTGTGGAAAAGGATTTACAAAACTCACAAAGAAAACCTGTCTGAGTTTTCAATCTACCAGCCTGTCTTACAGATTTCAGACTCAAGACTAACATCAACAATTACACAAGTTTCCAGTTTCCCAGCCTGCTGAAACAAATAAATAAATAAATATACATATATACCAAATCCAAGTGAAAATTTATTCATAATTCTTTTTAGATAATATTAGCTTGGTCATATATCAATATCAATGTTATAAATTTCCCTAAAATATCATAGGCAATAAAATGAAGAATATTTTCTTTTTCATCTGTCATCTATTTCCTTTCTTTGATCTTTTAAGGTAATATATAACATTTATTAAAGTATAATTTATTGGTTAACTCAGTGTGGCTCCCAAATCTGGAAATATGTTTTGAATTATAACCCTTCATATCCATTATATAATAATTTTAAAGCTTTTCTGCATTGTTTTAATATTTTATTGCTGCCTTTCTCCTTAATATGTAAGATATTTGTGCATACCTGGCAAAAATTATAGTCTTCATTTGCATTAATAAATTTTGACTGACTCCCCACCCTAGAAAACTCATAAAAATAACTTCATTAGCATATAGTATACACAAATTTCTTAACACTGTTATTTTTTTTTTTAAAAGATTTTATTTATTTGACACAGAGAGAGAGATTACAAGTAGGCAGAGAGGCAGGCAGAGAGAGAGAAGGAAGCAGGCTCCCCGCTGAGCAGAGAGCCCGATGCGGGCCTCGATCCCAGGACCCTGAGATCATGACCTGAGCCGAAAGCAGAGGCTTTTTAACCCACTGAGCCACCCAGGCGCCCTTAACACTGTTATTAATATTTCCTTTGAAACTTTTAAAATTCAGTGGTTCTAAGTATAACACAACTGTATTTCAATCACATTATCTAGTTTTTTGAGGTTATGAAAAGGATCTGACAACTACAAAATGAAATCTGCTTTGTTCATATATAGTATAGCTTTGGTGGGGGTTTCCTGCCTTGAGTCAAGTATTCTATGAGAAGTAAAGCCTAGGAATTTCCAAATCACTGCTATTATGTGATTTAATATGAAACTTTTTATTTTGAAAAACAGTATTTTCTTTCTTTTTTCCTTTTTTTTAAGAATTTATTTGAAAGAGACTGAGAACACAAGCAATCACAAGTGGGGGCTGGGGGGTAGAGGGTGGGGAGGGGCAGAGGGAGAAGCAGACTCCCTGCTCAGCAGGGAGACCTATGAGGGGCTTTATCTCAGGATCCTGAGATCATGACCTGAGTCAAAGGCAGACGCTTAACCAACTGAACCAGCTAGAAAAACCCTTTTTTTTTTTTTTTTTAGAGGGAGAGAGACGGATGCCAGTGAGGATTGGGGGTTTGGGGGGACGGAGGAGAAGAGGGAGAAAAAGAACCTTAAGCAGGCTCCATGCCCAATGAGGAGCCCAATGCAGGGCTCGATCTCACAACCCTGAGATCACAGCCTGATCCAATAATCAAGAATTGGATGCTTAACCAACTGAGGCACCTAGGCGCCCCAAAAAGCAGTATTTTTAATATCCAATATTGAAATAGCCACTTTAAACACATACAAAATTTGACATAATAGTATAATGATCATCATCCAGCTTCAAATATTAACAGTTCAAAGACAATCTTGTTTCATCTACCCCCCTCACAAATTCCTTGCACTCATATTATTCTGAAACAGGTCCAGACATTACAAGGTTTTATTCTGAAATGTTTTAGTATATATCTCTAAAAGATAGGGGCTCTGGAAATAAAATAACCACCAAATAGATCAACTCCTATAAAAATTTAATAATTCCTTATTTCATAAAATTTTATTAAATGTCAATATTGATTTCTAATATGTCTCATAAATGTCATATAGAAAATAAGTTGTTGTTACAATGGGAATCTAGATGAGGCAGGCCTCCTGTGATTCACTGACACAGCTCTTAAATTTATTTTAATTTATAAGTTTTTCTCCATCTCCTTTTTTCCCCTTATAATTTCTTGAAGAAAGTGGATTATCCTTCCTATAGAACTTTCAACAGTCTGAATTTGACAGATTACATCCCATTCTTCTCTTTAATGCTTTCCTCTATCATCAGTACTTCTGATCAATTGGTAGTTGAACGTAAAGGCTGAATGTGATTTGCTTATTTTATTCATTTCCTTCAAAACTTGGGCTGTATTGTTCATCAGAAATCACACGTTTCTTTTTTTAATTTAAATTTTAGTTAACATACACTGCTCAATCAAATATTGATTTCTGGAGTAGAATTCAGTGACTCTTCACTTATGTACAACACCTGGCATTCATCACAATTGCCCTCTCTAATACCGATTACCCATCTAGTCCCTCCCCCATCCAGCACCTTCCATCGACCCTCACTTTGTTCTCTATTGTTAAGAGTCTCTTATGGTTTGTTTCCTTCTCTCCATTTTTTTCTCCTTCCCATATGCCCAACTGTCTTCTTTCTTATATTCGATATGAGTGAGATCATGTGGTATTTGTCTTTCTCTGACTTATTTCACTTTGCATAATACTCTATAGCTCCATCCACATCATTGCAAATGGCAAGATTTTATTCTTTTTGATAGCTGAGTAATATTCCATTGTATATATACACCACATCTTCATTCATTCATCAGTTGATGGACATTTGGGCTCTCTACATGGTTTGGCTATTGTTGATAATGCTGCTATAAACATCAGGGTGCATGTACCCCTTCAAATCTGTATTTCCCCTTTGGGTAAATACCTAGCAGTGGAATTGCTGGATCACAGGGTAGTTCTACTTTTAACTTTTTGAGGAGCCTCCATACTGCTCTCCAGAGTGGCTGCACTAGTTTGCAAAGAAATTGCATATTTCTGATTGTCTCTTTTCTTGTATTAAAAACCATTTTAAGTATCATTGATATTCATTAATTCATGAGGAACAAATGCAGAGCATATGAGCCCTAACTTTGAAGTTAAGTATGGGGCATACTTTAGGTGTGGGTGGAGGGCCAAATTGTCAAGGACCACCACGGATGTGGAGATGTGTCTCTCTTACCATATGGTGTTGCTCTTAAACAATTAACATCAAAGCCAGTGTGCAATTAGACAAAACAGGTTTCTTTCTTTTTGCCTCTCTGTGGCATTAGAACTCAGACCTGACCCTTTACCTCTAAGAAACTCCCCAAGGGTTTTGAGTAATTTGTAGGATTAGAAGTAAGGACTCAGAAAGGAAGAGAGTATACTTATTTTATCTAAGACATCTGTGAACTTAAGTTGGTGAGCAGATGATGAGAATTTTTCCTGCATTTGGACCAGAAACTAGTAACTTGGGTTACACTACTTATAATCATCATCACCATCAACCTCACCAACAACCATCATTTGAGACTCTCTATGTACATGGTACTGTGTTGAGTGCTAGCTCACAGAAACTTAGAAGGTATGTCCTGTGGTCTTCTAAAAGATACAGATATCTTTGGGAAGGAGGGAGAACCTGAATAAAATACAAGAAATAGTAAAATGAATCATTAGAAAATGGCAAACAAAAGAGTAAATAGGAGTAACAAATACATATTTTCAAGGGAAGACTAGAGAAAAAGTTACTCAAAGTTGAGGAGCCCAGGAAATTCTATGGAACCATGCCCACTCTGAAGGAGCACTATGAACTGGTGATATGCAAATAAGGAGACAAAAATCTTCATTTGAATGGAAGCATTTTTAAAAAACAGGCAGTTTCCATTTCCATCAATGGCAGACAATGGCCCCCAGGTGGCATCATAGGTGAATTTTTATCAAACGTTTAAGGAAAAAATAACTTAAATCCTAAAAAGAATACTTTCAGACTATAGAAGAGGCAGCAATAATTCACAAGTCTTTCTCCAAATCCAGCTTAAATCTAATACAACCATGTAATTTATTTGACAAGAAGAGAGAATATAGACATATCTCACTAACACAAATACAAAAATCTGAAAAAAAATTTAGCAAATTTTATTTAATTTATAAATATATATTTATAGTTTTATATATTACTTTGCAAGATACTTTCAAATTCTAAAATAAATTTTTAGAATTAGAATTTTTATTTTAGAATCTGAAAGTAAAACAAGGTAATGTACCATCTTAAAGAAAGAAAACCAGATAATCCTGGGGCACCTGGGTGGCTCAGTCAGTTAAGTGTCTGCCTTCGGCTCACGTCATGATCCCAGGGTCCTGGGATCGAACCCCGAGTAGGGCTCACTGCTCAGGAGAGAGCCTGCTTCTCCCTCTCCCTCTACCTACTGCTCTGCCTGCTTGTGCTCTGTCAAATAAATAAATAAAATCTTAAAAAAAAAAAAAGAAAAGAAAGAAAGAAAACCAGATAATCCACTGGATACATTGGGAAGAAAACATTTAACAAAATTCAACACATTCATGACAAGAAAAAAAAATTCACAGCAACTATAAAAGAAAACTTCAGGTTGCTAAAGGCCATCTATGAAAATGCTATAATTAACATTATAATTAATGGTAAAATATGGACCTTCTTCTTTAAAATTAAGACCAAAATCAACATATCCACTCTATTTCCACTCACTACTCACTAAAGGTCTAAACCAATACAATAAGGAAAAAATGAAAGAAAAAAAAAACAGAAAGGAAGAAATAAAAGGCAGAACAATTGGGAATGGAAAGGTACAAGGTCTTTATTTGCATAGAGCATGATTTCATATATATATAAAACACAAAGGAACCTAAAGAGTCTACTACATTTATAATAAACTGGGTAAGTTGAAGTCAACATGACATTGGGATATAAGGTATATACAAAAAATAACTATTCGTATATACAAATAAATTTTTAAAGATCGACCATTTAAAATTAATATCAAAAGACATAAAACACCTAGCAATCATGTTTTAAACATATATAAAATATTCTACAGTTAAAAACTACAAAAATATTGAGAGAAATGTGAAAAGGTTTATGTACATGGAGAGCTATACCATTCTCATGTTTATAAAGTCATTAATTCTTCCAGTTGGTCTACTGATTCAATTCAATTAAAATTAAAGTTGCAGCAAGGTTGGCTTCTGGCCGGGGGAGGGGAGGGGAGTAGTTATATCTTGATAAGTTGATCCTAAAATAGATATGTAAATGTAGAGGTCTTAGACTAGCCAAAATGATTTTGAAAAAGAATAACTACCTGATTTTAAAACATAGTATGGAGCTATATTAATCAAGACATGGGATATGGGCAATGGTTTGATACACTGATCAACAGAGCAGAACAGAGATTTCAGACACAGATCCACGTGCACCGTCAACTGATTTTCAAAACTAATTCAAGAAAGTAAGAAAAAACTTTTAAGAGCACTGAATCAATTAAAGATCTGTATGAAAATAATGGAAATTTGATCCATATGTCACACCATATATAGAAATTAACTTGAAATATACTGCAGAATTAAAACGAAAAGCTGAAACTATAAACTTCTAGGAAAAAAAAAGTAACTTTGTAACTTTTAGTTATGCCAGAGTTTCCTAGGCAGAACACAGCACAAACCACAGAAGAAAAACATGATAAAATGGATTTAATCAAAATTAAAACTTATCAAAGGACATAATTAATAAAATAAAAAGGCAAGCCATAGGCTAAACATAATCATTCCCTAATACTAACAACAACAACAAAATCCCTGTTGGGAGGGGAGCCACGATGAGATACAATAGGATAAACCCTCAAGACAAACAGTTAATGTTGGAGAAGATGTGAGTGAATCTACTCTCATTTGCTCTTAGTTGGGGTGTCAGTTGGTATAACCATATTGCAAAACCATGTGGTATTATCTACTAATGCTGAATATAAGCTTTCCTGTGAAGGTAGCATTTTCACGTCTAGCTATACACTCGATAGAAATGCATAAATATGCATACCTGTGTACAAGACTATGTGCAGCAGCAGTATGCATTATTGCCAAAAATGGAAAGAAAATTAAATCACCATCCACAGAATAAATTTTGCATTTGTATAAAATTAAAATTAAACACCATACAGCTTGAAAACGCAATACCACCACATAACAGCATAAACTGAGAGGGAAAGAACAATGCAATAAGATTAGAAATGTAGTTAATGGTCTAATTTTTCAGGGACTTGGCAGTTACAGTAAGGAGACTGGGATTTTTGATCCATCTGATGACAAAGGCATGGAAAGGTTTTACAGACAGCGTAGTCTGATATGATTTACATCTCTTCAGAAGATTGCTCTGGCTGCCCTGTGGAGAAGTGGCTGGGATGTCAACCAGAAAAAAAAAAAAAAGCCAGGAGATTCAGTAAGATGTTGAAATGGTCCAAACAAGGAATGACTGCCTTGAACTAGAAAGTAGTAATGTCTCTCAAAAATCACTGAAAATGAAGAGCTTCCAGATTGGTGAGACAGAGTATTTGTTTTTTGTTTTTTGGGGGTTTTTTTTGACAGAGAGAGAGGGGGAAGCAGGCTCCCTGCTGAGCAGAGAGCCCAATGTCTGGCTCCATCCCAGGACCCTGAGATCCTGACCTGAGCTGAAGGCAGAGGCTTAACCCACTGAGCCACCCAGATGCCCCAAGCCAGAGTATTTGTAAGTGCCACTATGATGAGCCCCAGACTCTGCAAGGACAGAAGATCCTTTGTTGGAAACCTTGCCCTATGCATCACTTCATCTGTTAATTTCTATCTTTTAATATCCTTTGTAATAAATCCATAACCTAATGAGTAAAAAAATAGGAATAAACTATCCCTGTAACCTAAAATAAAGGGCAGTATTTGTTTCTTGATATATTTGAGATTAATTTTTCAAATTAAATCAAGAGTTTACCTCATTTCAAAATCATCCAAAAGCAACTTCCAGGACATTTTGTATTCTATCCTAACTCTCAAAGTCAACTCTGATATGGAACAAGATTTCTTCCACATTGTTTTTTTTTTTTTTTACAAATTTATGAATCACTAGACTGTTTTCTGTTATCCATGGAAATTCTAAAGATACCACACTTAGTCATAAGGTTACAGAAGCTTTCTTTTTATTTTGGTGTTTACTTTGTTCTTTAACAGGAACAACTGTAGTTGGCACCATGCTGTTATATGTCTGCTTATTTGAAGGATAATGTAAGTTATTAGCTTGTATAGTTTAGTATAAAGCTCAGGTCATTTGATTGCTAATGGTAAATGAGAATAGACTTGATAAGAATTATATTTGCAACACACACATTATCTTTTCTCCAAACTCCCTCCCACTTATCTCTTAATGAAATCTAGCAATGCAGAATGACTATTCATGGACTCAGAATATAAATGAAAATATTAGGAGAGCACATGAGAACTGAATTGGCACACTTGTGTTAGTAAAGAATCCTCCACATGTTGACTGGGGTTGAGGATAATGCAAATGAAAATACTATTCATTTTTTTGCTCTTCTTATTCAAGTTTTTTGCTCTTTTACCGACGAATCAGATGAGATACTGAAGTGAAACTCCTACACATACCTATAGCACTTTAAAGGAAGTGGCAATGCATTCATTACCTTTTCAAAGAACTCAGATCAGAAGCCTTCAGAGAGTGACTGACTCATCCATAGTGCTGATCTATGCAATAAACTTGTGTTCTAAACAAAGGGGGAACTATTTTGGCCACTGTATGTTGCATGTATATAAATTCATAAATACATAAGTCCAAAAAAAAAAAGTCTTCTGGGTTTTTACTTCAACCAGTTCCACCGCCAAGTTGGACAATAAAGTTAGCACAAAGTCACTTCAATTTTAGCTGTATGGTTCAAATTTTAGTGTCAATTCCAGAGTGTGGATTAAATTGATTCCTGTTGCAAGGTGATTTTGCCCAATGAGATTTTTGACAGGAGGCAATGTTCTAGGGTTATTACTTATTCTGAATCTGCATGTACTTCTTGGCTAAAATGTTATTTATTGTCTTTCCAATGAGAATGCAATCTTCATGAAGACAGATACTTTGTCTACTGCATTTACCCTATATCCTTAGCACCTGTAATAGTCTGGTGCAAAAGCTCCAGCTCAGTGGATACGTGGGGTTATTAGTGGTGTCCACCAAATATTTCCAGTTTCATCATGCATATGGAAAGACTACACTTCCATGCCATCTCTTGCCTTGAACTGAGATCTAGTCATAAGTTTTGCTTTGTGATAAAAGTGATTTTTGAAAGTCTAAGTAGAAAATATAGTTGAATATCTTCCAGATACTGAGGTAGGAAAAGACATATCAAGACATAGAAAGTGTTAATTATAAAAGATGGATGTGGGCGCCTGGGTGACTCAGTGGGTTAAAGCCTCTGCTTTCAGCTCAGGTCATGATCTCAGGGTCCTGGGATCGAGGCCCGCATCGGGCTCTCTGCTCAGCAGGGAGCCTGCTTTCTCTGCCTGTCTCTCCGCCTACTTGTGATCTCTCTCTCTCTCTGTCAAATAAATAAATAAAAAATCTTAAAAAAAAAAAAAAAGATGGATGTGACTTTGGGTGCCTGGGTGGCTCAGTGGGTTAAAGCCTCTGCCTTCGGCTCAGGTCATGATCTCAGGGTCCTAGGATAGAGCCCCACATCAGGCTCCTTGCTCAGCAAGGAGCCTGCTTCCTCCTCTGTCTCTGCCTGCCTCTCTGCCTATATGTGATCTCTGTGTGTCAAATATATAAATAAAATTAAAAAAAAAAGATGGATGTGACTAAAGGTAAAAACTTTTGTTAATATAAAGATACTCCAAAGAAAAGTGAAAATATCGGTTACAAACTGAAAGAAGATATATACAATACACATGACTGTTAAGTATGAAGAAAGCATATATAAAGTACTCCTAAAACAAGTAAGAAGAGACAAACAACTGGAAAATGGCATGAAAGTCAACAAATGGTGCTGGAACAACTGGACATCCACATGCAAAAAAAAATGAATCTGGACACAGGTCTTACACCCTTCATAAAAATGAACTCAAAGTGATCCACAAGCACACAACTATAAAACTCCAAGGTAACAGGAGAAAACCTAAATGACTTTGGGTTTGTTGGGTCTTTTAGGTACAAATTAAAAAGATGATCCATGAAACAAGGATTTCATTAAGCTGGATTTCATTACAATAAAAAGCTTCTCTGAAACACACTGTCAAGAGATTGGAAAGACAATCCACCGACTGGGAGAAAAGACTTGCAAAAGACACATCTAATAAAGGACTCTCAGCCAAAATATACAGAGAACTCTTAAGACTCAACAGTAAGAAAACAAACTTGGTCCCCCCCCCCAAAAAAAATGGTACAAAGACCTTAGCAGACATCTCATCAAAGAAAATGTATGGATGGTGAATAAGAATATAAAAGATACTCTTCAGTATATGTCATTAGGGAAACACATTGAAGCTGAGTGCTCTTGAGCAAGTTACCTGGTTATTCCATGCATAACACTTTTGGTTGCTAACATGGGCTGAATATGAGTACTTATTACATGGCGTGTGATTGACTAAATATATTGGTCCATGTGAAGCTTTTCAGTATAGTGCTTGGTCCACAGCAAGTCCTCAAATAATATTCTCTCAGGTCTTATCAGTTACAATGCTTAGCCTTGTACCTTACAAAGTCTAGAAATTCAGTGTTGGTTGAGGTCTCCGTGCTGTCCTTACTTATACCAAAGCTATTCCTCAGGCATGGAATACTTTGAATCTCCAGCATCTAATTCCATATTTAGTGTTGAAAATTAAATACATATATGAATGAATACATGAATTAAAAAGAAAAAGAACAAGCAGGAAATATAAGAGATTCATTTCCAGAAATTAGCTTACATAATTGTAGGAACTGGGTAGGTAAGTCCAAACTACCCAAGGCAGAATGTCAAGAAGGCAGGCATGAACTCTCAGGCACAGGCTGAAGCTGCTGTCAAGAGGGGAATTTAGTCTTCGGAGAAACCTTAACTCCTAAACCCTTCAACTGATTATGTCAGGCCCACCCAGGTTATTTAGGACAATCTCCCTTATTTAAACTCATTGGATTAGGAATGCCAATCACATCTATAAAGCACTTTCACAGCAACACCTACATCAATGTTTGATTCAATAGCTGGGGACTGCAGTTCAGCCAAATTTACATCAATTGGCCATCCCAAATGATACGTAAGTTCTTATGTGATGTACACTAATGGAATATATCTTGACAGAATATGGAAGGGATTACACAGGGCTAATGTTTCTTGGAAATTTTCACACACACTGTAGACTCAGCTCCAAAAAAATCTCAATTAATTGGTGGCTGTGTAGACCTCAGTGTAGTTCAACAGTAACTCCTTAAAAGTAGGGGCTATGACACTTATTTTTTTAAAAAAAATTCTCTTTCAGGGCTGTTGGTTTCTTTTTAACAGTTTCTATGTTCATAAAAGCTACTTAATAAAATTGCATGGGAATCTGAAAAACCAAAAAGGAATTTATTCATTTGCCTTGTCTAATATTACTCATCATTCTGAGTCTGGATAAAATTTCAACATTACAAGAATATTCTGGGGATTAAATTCTAATAAGGCAACGTAGGAAGTGCATGAAAGTAATAAAAACTTAAAACATAAGATTAAATTATTTGCTTCACTTGGAAGAAATATACTATTTTCCAGTGCAAATGATTACTAATAAATGGAAATGTCTGGTTTCTTCTTCCGATTGACTACAGTGTAATTCACACCAGGGAGTCAACAGGCAGACCTTTGGTCTCAAAAAAAGGGAATAATTTGAGGAGTATTATGAAGCCAAAGAATGCTAAATAAATGGGAGACATTTTCACTATCAGGGTTTGAGAAAATATTCAAATGAACAAACAGGTGCAGACTCACTGGCTTATGGGACATACCATACATTTTCATCTATGCCTTTATTATCCTAATTCAAGCAGCTGAGACAGGAAAGTTGTTCTCTTTATTGTTTAATTTTTAAAGAAACTATGGCCCATTGCTTGCTGGTTTAATCTAAAATGTGAGAACCCATGATGAAGAAATGCCTTGATTAGCTTTAATATGAAGAGCAATGTTTTCCAAGGTATAATATATAATGAGAAGTGGCTGGGGAGCATGCAAAATTCAGATTACCAGGTCAGGTCTGTGATTTTGATCCCACAGGGATGGATGAGAACCAGACCATTTTTGAGATGCTGATTTGAGTCTTCAGGGACAACCTCAAGAAGAAACTGCCTTGTCATTTATGTCTGCCCCTGGTTTGACCTAGACTCTCTGCTGAAACATTCTTAGCCACATCTAGAATCCTCTGAGCCATCCTAGGGTTTCTCTTCTTTCTTGAAAGTTAATTTAACCCTTATCAAATTGTGATAAAAAAATAACACATAATTTCAGATTTATCTTATGAAGAGGGAAGCCAATGAGCTTACCAATTTCTTTTTTTTTAAAGATTTTATTTATTTATTTGACAGAGAGAGAGAGATTACAAGTAGGCAGAGAGACAGGCAGAGAGAGGAGGAAGCAGGCTCCCTGCTGAGCAGGGAGCCCAATGCGGGGCTCAATCCCAGGACCCTGAGATCATGACCTGACCTGAGCCGAAGGCAGAGGCTTTATTTAACCCACTGAGCCACCCAGGCACCCCGAGCTTAGAAATTTCTAAAGATAGCATAAAACCCGGAGGAATGAAAAAAAAAACAAAACACCCCACAAAATTTACTTTTCTTCCCTCAGGAGGTTAAGAATGGTTAAGAATAATTCTTTTTGATTTCACATTCTACCAAATCTAACCAAATGTACTCTCCTAATCAAATGAATAAAAGGAGTCAGATATGATGAAAACTTATTTTATGGACCTTTTCAACCTTGTTGAAGAGGATTTGGAAGTTTGTGAATAGAGGACCTTCCCATTTCATGAGGCTATTCTAGGATGGAATTGACAGTGACCTGGGGTTTGCAGACCCTGGGCAAGAATTTACTAACCTCAATCCCTATGCTCCCCTGCAGGCTTGGGGGATGCCAGAGGGAAATGCTTTCTTCACCTCAATGGAATTTAACTGCTAAAGTCTATACTGTTTACTCACAAACATTATCACTTTGATTTTCTGCTTTTCATGTCAATGTGTGTAAAATAACAAAAAAAAATACTTAAGGTAAGTAACACAATTTGAAGATTTTATTTATTTATTTGACAGAGAGAGAGATTACAAGGCAGAGAGGCAGGCAGAGAGAGAGGAAGAAGCAGGCTCCCTGCCGAGCAGAGAGCCCGATGCGGGCCTCAATCCCAGGACCCCGAGACTATGACCTGAGCCGAAGGCAGAGGCATTAACCCACTGAGCCACCCAGGCGCCCAGGTAACACAATTTGAACACATTTAAAAATATGTACTTGGTGCAGGCCTTAGTATAAGAAGTCATCATTTCATAGTGACCTCCAGTTCTGTTGTTGTTAGGCAAAAAAGTTTACATTTCTTCCCATCTTGATATTACTACGAGTCCTACTGTGATTCCCTTAGAATGTGGATGCAACGACCTTAGGTTTTTGTTAAGCCCAAGATAGCAACACCCTGAATAGTGCAAAAATTTCCTTATGGGACTTCTTATTGCCAGCTGCCCCAGCGGTATTTTTTTTTTTAAGATTTATTTATGTATTTAAGGGAGAGAGAGATGGACAGACAGACATACAGCATCAGCAGGGGGAGTGGCAGAGGGAGAAAGAGAGAATTCCCAGCAGACCCCCCACTGAGCATGGAGCCAGATACAGGGCTCCATCCCAGGACCCTGAGGATCATGACCTGAGGTGAAATCAGAAGTTGGCCACTTAACTCACTGAGCCACCCAGTGACCCCCGCAGCAGTGATTTTTTTTGTTTTTTAAATTCTGTACCATGGTGATTCGCACTGATGTATTTCTGTGCATACCAATCTATGAATAATTTTGGGGGGTGATTAAAAATGTTTGGAAGCTGTCAGAAATTAAAAATACATTTGTTAGCAAATCAATAGACTCATTAAAGTAGTTGGTGAAAAATTTTTTAGTAATTTCCTAGATATTTGATTTGTTTTTCAGTGTTACTCCTTTCTGCTGAGAAAAATATTAGTTTCTTTACTCTTGTAATTGTTATTATACTAGTAACAGTAACCATCAACACTTAACCATGCCTCACTCCCAGCAAAATCATGACTCAGGCAAAGGTTGTTCAGATCCACTTACCACTCTATGTTCAGTTTTATTAATTCATACACCAAATATTTGTTCTCAGTGTAAGGTTGCTGGTGACCTTGCAGGGTATGGTTTGAAGGAATTTGGAAGTGAAAGCCAAACTGAAGAGGATGTGAGGAGAATGGGATGAAAAGACTTGTTGATAATTTTGAGAAGTTTTGCTGCATTGGGTGACCAAGAAAATAGGCTGATTAATGTGGTGGAAGTGGGAATAAGAGAAGGCATTTTAAGTGAGAGAAATAACAGCATGTTTGTATGCTGATGGGATGATCCAGGAAATACTGAAGACATGATGGCAGAAAAAGGGGAGATCTGCCACTCAGCCCTTCAGATGGGGAGAACAATGGGACCCTGAACAAGTAGAGGACTTGGCATTATGACCGTGAACAGTTCATTTTTAGTAACTCAAATTAAGGCAAGTTATTTAGGGATTTGTATAGCTATGATAAGTTGGAATGGTGAGTGAGAGAGGATGTTGACATCTGATAGCTGTTCTCATTGAAATAATAAAATGAAAATTATGAAGGCATTTGGGGGATTTGAGGAGAATAAAAGTAAAACAATTATCTAAGGCAGTGAAGGAACAAATGGACAAAAGAAGTACAGAAATGTTGTCTGGTTCCTAGTGGTCAACTTGAGGTACATGACCATGAATTTACTGTCCAGGTACTAGGTCACAGAAGGCAGAGATTCAGATTTATCATTAGATGAGGCTTAGTTAGGCAACTGAAGTGAAGGGAGGAAAGGGCAACAGCATTGATAGGGCCTTTAGGGAGGTGAAATGAGGTCATAAGGGGAGAGCCCTAATCTGACAGAATTGCCATCCTTATAGGGAGAGGAAGAAGTAGTAGTGATCTCAGGGTGTACATACTAAGGAAAGGTTGTGGGAGCACACAGCCAGAAAGCAGCCATCTGTAAGACAGGCCTCACCATAAACCAACCCTGATGGCATCTTGATCTTGGATTCTAGCCCCCAGAACTATGAGAAAACAAATTTCTGTTGTTTAAGCCACCCATCACTTTGTTACGGCAGCCCTAGGAAACTAATACACTGACTTTCATCACCAACAGCAAAATCCTAGAGAAGAAAAATCAAAAGTAGTTTTGAAAGCTTACTGCACTAATACTATATTTATATATCTTTGCTGACATTTACTCCTAAGTATATTCTCAGCGTATATCCTTATTAGATAAAAAAAATCAAAATGCATGAAGCTATTTGAGAATAATACCTGGAAGTATGTCATTATAAATCCAACACCAGTATTTGTGAACCCTCCTGTAAAGTTCCTACATAATCAGTTTCGAGATCTGCTATTCTTGGGAATAGAGCAAATATAACTGCATTTATTTTTCCCCTTTTCATGTAAGTTAGAATAATGGAAAGAAATCATTTGCCAAAAAATGATGCACAGATGCATATATGACACTTTACTCTTACAGATTACATATGTTACAGAGAATACTCCACTCCGTAAGAGCCTTGGGTCTTTTTTTTTTTTTCTGTGGGTTTGTTATAAATTGAAGTCTTAGACTTGCTAAAATTATTGTACTTATTTAACATCTTAATTTAATTTTTTTCAGTGTTCCAAGATTCATTGTTTATGCACCACACCCAGTGCTCCACGCAATACTTGTCCTCCTTAATACCCAGCACCAGGCTTACCCATTCCTCCACCCTTCTCCCCTCAGTTTGTTTCTCAGAGTCCACAGTCTCTCATGCTTCCTCTTCCCCTCCAATTTACCCCAATTCACTTTTCCTTTCCTTCTCCTAATGTCCTCCATGTTATTCCTTATGCTCCACAAGTAAGCATAATTTCCTCCAATCCCATACATGTTAATATAAAACTGGCACAAAACAGACACAAAGACCAATGGAACAGAGTAGAGAGTCCAGATATGGACCCTCAACTCTATGGTCAAATAGTCTTTGACAAAGTAGGAAAAAATATCCAGTGGAAAAAAGACAGTCTCTTCAATAAATGGGGATGGGAAAATGGGACAGCTATGTATAGAAGAATGAAACTCGACCATTCTCTCACCAGCTATGTATAGAAGAATGAAACTCGACCATTCTCTCACACCATACACAAAGATAAACTCAAAATGGATGAAAGACATCAACCTGAGGCAGGAATCTATCAAAATCCTAGAGGATAACATAGGCAGTCACCTCTTCGACACTGGCCACAGCAACTTCTTTCAAGACATGTTTCCAAAGGCAAAGGAAACAAAGGTGAAAATGAACTCTTGGGACTTCATCAAGATAAAAAGCTTCTGCACAGCAAAGGAAACAGTCAACAAATCAAAGAGGCAACCCACGGAATGGGACAAGATATTCACTACTTGATATCCAAGATATAAAGGGACTCCTCAAACTCAATGCCCAAAAAACAGATAATCATGTCAAAAAAATGGGCAGAAGACATGAACAGACACTTCTCCAAAGAAGACATGTTCATCATCACTAGCCATTAGAGAAATTAAAATCAAAACCACATTGAGATACCACCTTACAGCAGTTAGAATGGCCAAAATCAATAGGACAGGACAACAAGTGTTGGAGAGGATGTGGAGAAAGGGGAACCCTCTTACACTGTTGGTGGGAATGCAAGTTGGTGCAGTCACATTGGAAAACAGTGTGGAGATTCCTCAAAAAACAAAACAGAGCTACCCTATGACCCTGCAATTGCACTACTGGGTATTTACCCCAAAGATACATATGTAGTGAAAAGAAGGGCCATATGCACCCCATTGTTCATAGCAGCAATGGCCACAATCGCCAAACTGTGGGAAGAGCCACACCCATTCAACAGACAAATGGATAAGGAAGATATGGTCCATATATACAATGGAATATTATGCAGCCATCAGAAAGGATGAATACCCAACTTTTGTATCAACATGGATGAGACTGGAGGAGGCTGTATTTATTTTTTGAGAAAAATAAGGTAAAATTCCCCAAACTGGCCATCCTATTTTGTCATAAACCCAGATCTGCTAGCTTTTTTGCACTCCAGAATTTTCTTGGAAAAGAAAAAATGGAGGGACGCCTGAGTGGCTCAGTCAGTTAAGCATCCAACTCTTGATCTCAGTTGAGGTCTTGATCTCAGGGTTGTGAGTTCAAGCTACATTGGGCTCCTTGCTGGATGTGGAGCCTATTTAAAAGGGGAAAATTTAAAAAGGAGGGTAAGGAAATTCTTGCTGCTCACAAAAGTGCTTGTTCCTAAACTTGACTGGCACTCCAATTAGTGACATAACTAAAGAATCCTATTGTATATTCCTGGGTTATAAGCATGAAACTGGGTAGTTCAAACCATGTCATAGGAAAGGAAGGAAGGAAAAGAAAAGTCATGGTATGTTGGACCAACAGAAGGGGTTTCTGTCTATATTCCTGCCCATTGAAATCAGGAACAAATGAATTAGAAGTGACTGAGATTTAAGAATACTACGTGAAACTTAGTTTGATGTTAAGATTTTAAAATTGAAATGATCTCCCATCAATATTTCAGATTAACTTGGGGGAATGATAGAAGTTGTACATAAGGAAAAAGAAAATATTTTCAAAAGGAGGTAAGTGGTAATCAGGCTTGTTTGGGAATTCAAACAAGAAAACAAACAAATTAGTACATACGAAAAACCTTATTTTGAACAAAAATTCAGTTTTCTAAAAATTTTAGTTCACATTGTCCATCTCATGTGCATTTAACTCTAAAGTATTGACCACAATGGTGTTACCTTGTAACAACATTTATGTAAAGCTACTTAGGGACATTTATAATTAGAAACATAATACAACAAATCTGTAATAATTTTTCTTCCACTTAATAAAGAATTTTGAGCTATAAATGAGCAAGCACTCTGAATCTGTTCCTATTTACATATCTTAGTACTTTATTATTCAAGTGGTCTGCAGCAAACTTCAGGACAGTTGTGACTAAGGTGACCATAATTCTAGTATGCCCAGGGCAGTTTGATGTTTTGTGCCTCTTGTTCCAGTACAATTATTAATTGAACCTCTATTCATTCTCGAAACCATATTCATTTGCATTAAACTCATTTTGCATTATGACCCACCCACCAGCATTTCATGACACCAACTTTGACAAGCACTGGGATAAATAATCTACAAATTAACAATGGTTACTTTATACTCATCTGAATAAAAAAAAAATGATAAAGACTTCCAGGAGTTGGAAGGTGGTGGTGGAGTAGGAGGACCCAGGCTCCCCTCATTCCACAAACACAACTAGATAAATATCAAGTCATCCTACATACCCCAGAAACTGACCTAAAGACTAATAGAACAAACTCCACAACCAAAGGTAGAGAAAGGCCACATCAAAGAAGGTACGAAGTGTGGAGATGAAATTTGGGAAAGAAACAGATCATGGTTGCGGCAGTTGGAGAAGGGTGAAAGATGGACTAGCAACACAAAGGAGTACATGGGGAAAATAAATCCCTGTAGCAACTGGTGTGGAAAGCAAGAGAGGCTGAATTTCCTAAGTTATCACAACCAGCAGGCTTAAAGCCTGGGGTTTTAAACATAGTGGGTGTGACTGGGCTAGAACCCTAAGGGCACTGTGCTACTCTTGGAAAGAAAGCAGTCAAACAACCAGCAGACACACAGCATGGAAGCAGAGATCTGAAGAGCACCTGGAACACAGTAGGGAGGTTATTTTCTTACCCTGAAATATATCCCAGAGAGGGAGGATTCATGGAGACACTCCTCTGGGAACAAAGAAACTGGCCAGAGCCATCTCCCTCCCCTGCACCTCAGCATAAGAACAGAGCCACCTGAAGGAACCAGTGCAGCCCAAATTGCCACTTAATTTGCCTACACCAAGGCCACCACCCTCCCACACACACTGCTGTAACCACCCCTTCCAGTCATGCTTGTTTCAGTCCTAGCACAGCAGGCTCTTTCCTCCAGAAAACCAGCCCAAACTCCACCTCATACTGCATCTCCCAACTCAGGAGTTTTGTGGTGTCTCAGTTCCAGAGGCACGAGTGACAGGTCTCATTTGACAAACAGACCAGAGCACACCTACTTAAAACACCACGTTCAAGCTCAGGACCAAACACTGCCCACAACAGGCAAAGAGAACCTCTACAGATGACTGGCCTAAAGGATAAAGCAGCCAGGACAAAAGAACAGAGCACATACATCATACATTGGAGACATTCCCTGAATTTTCAGGCTTTGTGGAATAGGGGACACTATGCTGGATGGCACCATAGCACCTCTTCTTCAGAAAGCCATTACCCTCAAGAATAGGAGGCATAGCTCACTTGCCTAACACACACAAACAGGCACTGAGATTTAGATAAAATGAGAAGACGGAAAAATTTATCCCAAATTAAAGAAGAGGATATGGGCATGGCCAGGGATCTAAGTGAAACAGATGTGATGCCTAATGGAGAATTTAAAGTAACAACCATAAGGATACTTATCGGACTTGAGAAGAGTTTAAGCTATAAGTGAGACCCTTAACACAGAGATAAGGAATACCATAGCAGAGATAAAGGGCTCAAAAAGCAAAATGAGAAACACAATTCATGGAATGAACAACAGTCGGGAAGAAGCAGAGGAATGAACTAGAGACTTACAAGACAGTAATGGAAAGTGATCAAGCTCAGTGTACAGAAACTGGTTGCATTTCTGTATGCCAATAACAAAGCAGCAGAAAGAGAAATTAAGAAAACAATCCCACTAACAACTGTACTCAAAATAATAAGATACCTATGAATAAACATAACCAAAGTGGTAAAAGACCTATATCTGATGAAAGACACTGAAGATGACACACAGAAATGCATGCTCATGGACTGGAAGAACAAATATTGTTAAAATGTCTACATTACCCAAAGCAACCTACACTTTATTGTATTCCCTCTGAAAATGCCAAAAGCATTTTTCTCAGAACTGAAAAAAACAATTCTAAAATTCATATGGAACCACAAAAGACCCCAAATAGCCAAAACCACCTTGCAAAAAGAAAAGCAGTACCCCAGAAACAAATAATACATTATATGTTAATTTAAAAAATTTTAAAGTACCCCTGAAACAAATACATTATATGTTAATAAAAAATGTCATTGAGCATCCCTGAAACAAATAACATATGTTAATTTAAAAATGAAAAAAAAAAGAAAAAGAAAAGAAAAGCTGGAGGCATCACAATTCCAGATTTCAAGTTATATTACTAAGCTATAGTTATCAAAACGGTATGGTACTGGCATAAACCAGAAACATAGATAAACAGAAGAGAAAATCCAGAAATAAACCCACAACTCTACTCAATTAACTATAAAATTTATATATACTTTATATATAAATACCAATATAAATAATATCTCCCATTTTGTGCTAGTTACTAGTCCTTGGTATAAATGAGTTCACCATTAAAGAAATTTCACTTTAAAAGGAACTGAGAGTTAGTGTGTATGAGTACAAGATTAAGTGTCAGAGTAGTAACCATACGGGGGTATAGCTCAGGGGTAGAGCATTTGACTGCAGAGTAGTAACCATACAAAAAAATAGATTATAATCAATAGATTGAATATCTCAAGGCATGTCTGACCTTGACCCTCTGAGGTCGAGGTTCACGCATCACATAATTCAAAGAATGTGTTATAAGATCAAGGCAAGAAGGTTGGTTGTCAAAAACACTGCCTGAAATAGGTCAGGAATTAAGAGACAAATTAAAAACATGTTATAGATGAAAGAATTAAGTAGTATAAAAAGGAAACCACATTCTATAGGAAACTAGGAACTGCTGGACCCACTGGGAAATCACAAAAAAGGAAAGGGTCAAGTAAGAGAATAGTCAGAAACAGATCAACAGAAGAAGGCCTCCGGGTTTGGATCTTGACTGAGATAAATCTCAAACACAGTGAGCTCTTTTCCTAGCTTTCTTCTAAGTAAGCCTGTAATGATGGCAAACTGACCCGTCTGTTGACTTGGCTGGGAGTGACTCTAGTGACAAATGAGTGACTTAGGAAGGCCCATTCTCCTATCGACAGCAAATAAATGGGCAGTTATGCAGATGGTGCAGGATTAATTTAGAATTTAGGTCAAATTTAGAATGTATTTGAGTTGTACTTTAAAATAAACCAAGACCAGTAAATCCTGTTAATACATTTCTATAAATAGATACAGTGTGGGGGCCTCACTTGTGGGTCACATCATACCCACGTGGGGAAAAAGGCAGTTAATATTCTAGAACATTTAGTTTGAGATGATATACTCCTGACCTTACCAAAGCATCTGTCTATATGTAAATACTCTCATGATTTTGTCTGTCAGAACTTCGAAGGAGCAATTTAAATCTCTGAGCAATCCAAATCCCTGTGGAGTGTACTGATTTCTTTTTCTTGACAAATGTAAGAGTCCTTTTTCATTAATGCAGCCATGGAAAGAAAGTGACAGAATAGTTGCTATAGGGGTAATGCCCCGAAAGAGATGAATTTCTGTTTAAGGCAAAAAGTCTGAAAGCATAAAGCTCTCTGTGATGAGTACAATAGAGATGTGGGAAGCTTTTATAGAAGATTGACCTTGCCTCACCATCACCTAGATTCTTGAATGGCTTCTTCAGTGCTTCCTGGTAACAATATTGAATATGAAGTGTTCAGCTCAGCACCCACAGAAGGTGACCTGGACTAGATCCAGGCTCCTGGCTGAGCCTTTGATGAGCATCCAGGAGCTGACTGAATGAGGGATCAAGGACTTGCAGCTTATCAGACAGAATAATGAACAGAAGTCGAACAAAAGCAAGCAAAATGTGGGTACCAGGAGCAGGCAGCCACCAGAAGGGCAGAGCTGTGGAAGGCTGAACAGGACTACTACATCTTGGCCTGTGAAGCACTGACTGGGAATGACCAGCCTCCCTTCAAAGTAAAGGCTGATTAACTTCCAGTGCTTCCCTGCCTTGAATGAAATGTGTTATTGTAGGCCAGCTATGTCCCAAGAACTAGCCTTGCCCTGGAAATGCTGTGAAGAGCAAAGTCAACATGGTCTCTGGGTTCCTGAAGCTTGGGAGTCTAGGACACGACATAGCTATTAACCATATCATTATACCTATATATGTAACAAGTACATGTCTTTTCAATATTGCGTTTTTGGAGGGGACTCAGCTTTTTAAATTTTTTCCCCTTTTACTCAAAACAAAGTAGAAAAAATAATATAAGATTAACTCACAAAAGTAGTTAATTGGTACAACATGTACACACACACAAAAAATCCAGATGACAGGCTTATTTGCAATGAGGAATCATACATAATTTGAAGTAGTTTAGGTTTTCATATGAAACAGTAAAAAAAAACAACATGCTACAAGGGTGCCACTGTTTGCAGCAATATGGAAGAGGAGAAAACAGCCCTTATTCAGAGACAGAGAGAGACCATAAGGTCTAGGTTTTACAGAACCTGTGCAATAAGTTCACAAGGCTATCGCAAAGTTAATTAAACTGAGTTTAAGAACTGGTCCCAAATAGGTCACATTTTTGGCCCTCAGAAGTTCATTCCTACAGACTTCAACAATTTTAAATTTCTAATGGCTAAGAGGGAAAATCATTCTGAGATGATTCTGAGAAGGCTTCCGAGGAGCTAGAAAGTCTGTGTAGACCAAAGACTAAATAGTTGGCTTTCACCAACAGCCCTTATGCTCTTCAGAGAAATATCTAGATAAAAGTCAGATGCCTGTGTCATCACCAGCTCCTCCAATATGTATGCTACCTACATCTTTATGTAACACATGTACTTAGGAAACACGATGTTGTCAAGTGGTACAGAGAAGAGGTATATGCTACAAGATTGCACGCACTAGGGATTTCCACTTCATCTGGAAGGTGAGGAAAGGCTCCCCGAGGAAGGAACAGTTGAGCTAGAAGTAGACCTCAGAACAGGTACCTGTGAGGGATAGCGATGGCCTGTAAAGTGAGAGAACCCTGGGAACTGAGGGAAGGCTGCGTGCTGACAGGCACCTGGTAGGTGACATGCAAGGAGGCTGCCCAGACAGTGAGAGACCAGAGGACGGCAGGGTCCAGAGGCTGTGGGTCATTATCCTAAAAGCACTAAGAAACACTTAGTGTCGTAAGTAAGGTGATTACATATTCAATTTTTCTTTGTAAAAAAGACCATCCTGGAGTGAGTAAATATGCTATCAACCTGAAGGCTACCCATGTACAACTACAGAGTAGAAAACATGGTAGTCCTAGGACAATGGCAGCCCCTAGGACTGTGCAAAGCTTGAAGAGCCATATATGTTAGCTCTGGCAGTACAGTGAAAACATGAGGAAATGTTTAAGCCAGAACAGGACTTTTTAATAATGGTTTATTTTCATCCATCCAGTAGGGATTACCACTTGGCCGTCACGCCACACTAGAGCTAATCCCTCCCTAGTTCTGTTTATTGAGACAGAAGCTGAGTTGAAACCCCAGCTGAGTACAAGACTAACTGCCTATATTATATAAAGAAGCTTTTTGTTACAAGAAGCAAAACATGCCAATGGTTGATCGAGTATGTGCTCGATGTGCCTACAACAGGGAAGCCATTGCGTCTCTTAGAAAAGTGGTTTAGATTTCTTGGTTGCCTCTGCACAAAGGCTTTTTGTTCAGTTCCATGTCAACAATTGCCTCAGAAAGTTCCTTCATCTGGCAGCAGAAAAAATTATGCCCACTCAGCAGGGGGACACTCTGTTCTTCATGGAGCCCTTTTACAAGTATTAATGGTTTCATGTAAGACGTTTGGGAAGCGCACAGGAGCCAGACTATATTCTGGTAGGATTTCTACAGTAAAGCATTGCCTAATTCTCTCCTGTGTTGCTTTTTTCTGTGGTTCTCCAATTTATGATTAATAATGGCTGAGAAATTGGACCAGTTTTCTCTGTCTTTCTGCCCTCCACAATCAA
The DNA here is from genome assembly GCA_002007465.1 of Ailurus styani. Classification (NCBI taxonomy): domain Eukaryota; kingdom Metazoa; phylum Chordata; class Mammalia; order Carnivora; family Ailuridae; genus Ailurus; species Ailurus styani. The sequence goes on from LNAC01000522.1 coordinate 435,211, forward strand.
TTGTATTTACTGAAATACACTTAAATGTGTTTATTGCTTTCATTCTGAACATCAATATGAAGAGTATTTATACAACTATCTGCCTATGTATATACTAGGCACCCTACCCTGAGAATTACATAGACCTTGGTTCTATTCCTTATCTAAAACAGTAAAGACATTGTCATATAGATATCAAAAACTAAATACATACAATTTATTTATATTATAGGTACAATTTAACTGTTAAAGGTATAGCAAAGACAAGGCTGTGTTTACAAAGCCATTTAATTTCCCTCCTGGGGATCCTGAAAGATTACATTTCCTGGTCTTCCTTGCAGATATGTACCCAGTTTCTAGTCAATGCAATGAAGGGGGAAATTATATGATAATTCCTGACTTGGCCATGAACATCCCTGTGAAAGATTTCATGCTCCTCTTTTCCCCTTACCCAGCAAACCTGCAGCCATGCATAAAGAAGGAGGCATACAAAGTGGAGAGGGCCTGTATTCCCAAGTCACTACTTGGAGGAGAGGCATATATGAATGCTACTGGCCAGGAACATCCACGTTGGACTTTGTATGCATGACAGAGAAATCTTTTTTGTGCTGAGACTTGGGTGTTGTCACAGAGGACAGCCAATCCTGATTTAACATACTGACATTATCGGACTAGATCTAAACCTTATTAAAAGAAAACTGAATAGTTACAGTGTGTGGCAGTGTGGGGGTACTCCGTTGATTACTGAATATCATTTGTCTAGCACTAAATACCCAGTATAAAAACTCTTGTGCAACCAAGAGGCAAAGGGGTAATAAACTGTGGTATAATCAGACAATGGAATATTATTCAGCACTGAAAAGAAACGACCCCTCAAGCCATGAAAAGACATGGAGGAAACTTAAAGGCCTATTACTAAGTGAAGGAAGCCAAACGGAAAAAAAATAGAAAGACTGTAGGATTCCAATGATACAATGTTCTGAAAAAGGCAAAATTACGTAATCAATAAAAATTCAGAGGTGGCCAGGTATTGGAGATGGTGGGAGGGATTAATAGGCAGAGCACAGAAGATTTTCAGGGCAGTGAATATATTCTGTATGATATCATAATGATAGGTCCATGCCATTATCCATCTGTCCAAACCCATAGAATATACATCACTGAGACAGAACTATAATATAAATGGGATGATTCTGATGCATCAGTGTAGGTTTATCAATTGTCACATAGGTACCACTCTGGTGGGGGTTGTTGATGATAGGGAAGGTTATTCACGTATAAGGGCAATGAGTATATAGAAAATCTCTGTACCTTCTCTTCTATTTTGCTGTGAACCTAAAACTGCTCTAAAAACAGTCTTTTAAATAATAAAAACCTTTTGTAAAAAATAGAAAACCATATGAGCAATCATGTTTGGCTAGTTTCAGTACAAAGCTATCTAAAAGATACTGCCAGCTGTTTATTTGAATCTTCCACTAAAATTATATATTAATACCTCCAAGTGTGTAAGCTTGCATAACTAGAATCAAAATAGAACCTACTGAGAGGCATGAAGAATCTGGAGGATGAGTGGGTTGTATGGAAAGGATTATGATTTCTGCTTTATCTCAGAAACATATCTAGAATTCCTGCTGAAATACTGAATTTACTGTTATAGTAATACTAAAATAAAATTGGTGTACTTTTCTTAGACTGATAAACTTGGATAAGGATTTTGAGACACATTTCTATTTCCCACTTAATCACATTCCTCATATCCACACCAGCATCCCAACATAAAGAAAAAACAGTTTTTAATTATTAATAGGATTCTACTGATACAGAGATAGGTAGTAAAATAATAAGTTATATGTCAGTTACCCAAGTATTTTAGGAGTAGAAGGTAAGATTATGTTGACAAGTAAATTGTATGCTGAAGTTGTTGTGTTCCTTTTCCTGTGTATGTCCTAATATATAAAATGTTCACATGTGAGGCATGCTAGCACCTAAGGCAACTGGAAAGTGAAAGAAGCTGGGGAAGGAGCCTGAAAAACACAGCCTAATACAACTGCTGCCCGTAACTATACAGCCAAATGATTCATGGTACAAAAGGTAAGCTTAGCCCCAGGTGAAGCTATTTCTGAGATCTAAGGGTGTCCAGCTGTGAAATGGGGCAGGGATAGAAAAGAAAGTTACTGTGTCAGCTCATACTCAAAACAAGTGGGCAGGGGCGCCTGGGTGGCTCAGTGGGTTAAAGCCTCTTGCCTTCGGCTCAGGTCATGATCTCAGGGTCCTGGGATGGAGCCCCGAATCGGGCTCCCTGCTCAGCAGGGAGCCTGCTTCTTCCTCTCTCTCTGCCTGCCTCTCTCTCTACTTGTGATCTCTCTGTCGAATAAATAAAATCTTAAAAAAAAAAAAAGTGGGCAGCAGCATCATTTTTACTATGACAGAAATACAGCTCACAGACTGGAGTCAGGGAGGATAGAGAAGGTAATGATATTGGTGAGAAGAATATAAAGGAAGCAGGGTCTAGCCACTGGGTGGGAAGTCTAAGACATAAACAGATTCGGAGCAGGGTTCAAGTCAAGATTGACAGAAACACTGAAATCTTGGGCAGTGAAAACTAAGGTGTAATATTGTGAGGATGACCTGTCCCAAGTGGTACTTCCATTGTTAACAATAAACATAAAAATAACACCTGCTACTATGTATTGGTTAATGTGTACATTATTACATTATTATTGGTACATTATCTTTTTAGAGAGGAGGAAGGGAACATATTGGAAGATTTAATAACTTGGGCAAAGTCCTACAGTTAGTAAAAGCAGAGGTGGAACTTGGGTGCAAGTTTTCTGACTCCCCACACTTGTGCTCTTGGGTACACATAGTACTATGTACCAGATACTACTAGGGGTTCTGTTCTCTGACACACTGTTCTGCTCAGGATTTTGAGAAACTAGGTGCCTGAATCCACTGCCAAGACATCAGAGACTTTAACTTCAAAAGACTCAAGAACATTCTCTCTTTCTTCCATATCACCTAAGTACAGTGTCTTCCATTCAGCAGGTAAATATTCATTGTTCATTTTTTTACTGCTTTTAAATACAGTTAGGAAGATTAAGGAGAGAAAATACAACAAAATCTTCTCTACTATGACAGGACATAGATTTATGCTGTTAAGGAGAAAGGAATTCTCTTCTCCACAGTGTCAAGATGCAAAATACATCTTCTTATAAATCATGAACCTTTGAGATTCACCTGTATTTACCATCTGTGCAATTCTGAACAGTTGACCAATTAGGTCAATTGACCTGATTTAATAAATTTGTATATACCTGGAGTTAGTGGGTGGCCAAATTGTCCTCTTAGGCATCCTCTAACCCCATGTATGTCTGGCATACAGTAAGCACTCGATAAAACCTGGCTGCTCTTATTGTGTTACTGTTATTATGTACAACGTAATCCATGTTACAGCTGCAAAGGTTTTAGACTGAGAACCCTCTATGAAAGTACTTCTTTATTTCCAGTGGCCATTAACCAGGACATCATTAGAGACTTGGGAAAAGATAAGCTAATGAGTGACTCAATTCATTAATGAGGCAACTCAGCTGTGCTTTTTCTTCCCTTAATGGCAGATCTTCTTACTCTCCAAGGCACTATTTAAACTATTAAAATAACTAATGAGATCATTACTGTTGTCAGACAAGTCCCAGAATGAGCAGATATCTTTACTAGTAAGTGTACAGTATTTGTTCCAGTAGAATGTCCTACATGCTTACTAACATCAGAAGAGAATCAAGTGAGAGCAGAGAGCCAGCTCCCCAACTTCTGGGTCCAAACACCGGAAAGGATAGAGTAACCTAAAGTTTTTAGTCAGAGGTACAATTAGTTATTCCTTTATGTGAAGACAATTTAAGGTTGAATTTTTCGATGATTTTTAATGTGAGTGAACACACCTTAATTGTCAGACTCACGTGAAGTATTTATCTTACCTGGCACAGACTGTTATTGATAATTAGTAAATTAAAAAATATATAAAGTCAATAGCATGTGTAATATCAATATCCAGGGACTCCCAAGCCCTTCAGAGCTTCCTGAGTCCTGTTTCTTCCAGGATTGGTTTTGATTTCTGTGAGGGAACCGTGTGGGGGATAGGTTAGCAAAAAGTTGCCATTGAGTTTAAGGCTCTCTTAGCTTATTTATCTCCTGTATCACGTAGCTCTTTCTGGTTCCAATGTTCATTTGTCAATGTAGCACCTGCCCACAAACTGCAGGTTTATTGACAATAAACAATCTTTTGTAGACAGACCAAGAGTATCCTGCTAAAAGCATTTCTAGATGAATAATTGATACATAGCAACCCCTGAGAGACCCTGACTTAACAGTACATGGTTGTAAGGGGTTCTGCTTAGCGCCAAGTTTGCTTCTGGTGTTCACAAAGAGGAGAAATGTTTTAGAGACCTGCTAATAATGCTTTCCTTCCTAAAAACAAAGGGAAGTCAACTGGAATGGGAAATACATTTGAAATAAAAACAGCCAGCTGTTATTTTCAGAACATCAAGTGCTATCAAGGGTCAACCATTTAAATTCCAGCCTGTCTGGATGTGAATACAGCTGAATATTAAAATCACCATTGCTCCATACCAAAATAAATCAAAAAGAAATTTAGGTAAGTCTTCATGATAGTTACTGAAGAAAAAAGCCACATTTTCCAGTGTAATCATCTTTTAATCCAACCTGGTCCCCTTAGAGACAAAATAAGTTGTATAAAATACAATAAATTATTTGTCATATCTGAATGTGTATCTATAAAAAAGTATGCTTCAGAAGTATCAGAAAGGGTAGTGTGATCAACTATAATTCTTTTATAATGAACTCCCTCTATAGTAACTCCCTCTTATTTTACCTATTCATTGAGTAAAATGCATTAATATTACTAAATGCTGCTATAATTTTTAAAATGATGTCAACCTGTAAATACTGGTCTTAATATATGAAAATCTCATAACCAAAACAATATTCGTTTCTATTGTAATCATACTTAACTACCGGAGGTAAGAAGAAACAGATGTGACTTGTCATATTTGTATTCCACTTACTCTTTACTGTGTGCTTATGTCCAAGTCATCTTAATGTTAGAGATAGGACTAGAATCAACCTTTTAACTTCTTCATTTTTCTTTCCTAAAAACACGGGGGAAAGCTGACAACCAAACTAGTGCTGGGGGCCTATGACATACAAAAGTATGCCATCATACTTTTATAAGGGACACATATTTAAATTGACAATACTCAGGACCTCTATCTTTTTGGTGAATCAGGAAAACCCGTGTTACTTACTTTGTGCTTCTGAACGTGTTTTTGTGTAGGATTCTGGGGAAATATAAAGAATCAACTATATGTTCCATGTTTATGCATTCAGTATTTTCAAAGGCCTATGATATGTTTGTTACTGTATAAAACAAGGATAACCAAAGTCCCTTCTCCATTAGACACCATGGTCTGGTAGGGAATTAGATAGCTGAAAAGGTAAGTATGAGCCACAGGATAAATCCTACACTATATTATGTGCAAGTGCAATAGGAATACAGAGATGTGAATGCATAATTGTGCCCAAAGGAAATTTTAATTGAAGTGTTAAAATGTGTGCTGGTTAGAATTATGGTTAGAGGTTTTCCAGGTGTTAAGCATTACAGGTGGAAGAAAGAACAAGTGCCCTGGCAGATGATGTGGGAAGTGCCAGGCAGTCTCATTCCCTTGGGCTTTCTCTGCCAAGAATTTTGGGAATTTTCCAATCTATCCAGGTGGCCTGCTAGTTTACTTGTTTAAATTGTTCTCATGGATCAGAAGAATCTGCTGGGGAGGCAATGAAATTTTCATAAGGCAGTGGTGTGGGGAAAAAAAGAAAACATCTCTCAAAACTGTAGATGTTAAAATCTGGGGGTATAATGTGGTATTAACATGTGAAGATTAATTTTGAAGGAGGAACAAAATAAAATAGCTATATACCTACATATGGGAGTCACATAATCATGACTGCTCTTGTTTATGATTGTAGCCATCTCCTTTTATACCAGTTATTAGGAGCAAAAGTTATAAATAACCTGCTATCAAAACAGTGGCTATAATTGACTGAAAATGGAATTGCATCTATTGCAATGATGACCCTTCTGATCATCAGGACCCATCAGTTAATTCACCCACTAGCCCACCCAGGGGCTCTATGTGGGACACACTCTATGTGGGATTAAAATCCCGGGATTCCTTTGCCTACACCAACCCAGGCTGATCGATATGGCGTAATATCTATGCATTTTAATGTAGTAAAAGTATGACGATTAACATAACATGATTTAAGCTTTTGACAAACTTTGAGAGCCTATTGTTTTTTAAACCACTAAATTCACATAGAACAGGGGCAAGAGCTTAAATATTACACTGAACTTAAATATGGTAAGCTCACTGTACTCAAACCCATCTCGAAACCTGATAGGTAGTGAAAGGCCAGAAACAAAATGACAGAGACACAAAGTATAAGGGGTTGAGAAATATAAGAGAATATGGTCCTGGGTGAATAGCTTGGGCAAATGCTGTGGCTCTCAACCTGCTTTCCTATGCTCACTTCACAGGAAGACTGCCTTCGCTTAAAGGGCCAGTGACAGATCTGCACTATTTAAATGAACATGGGCAGGTCTGCATGCTCCATGGGACTTTGTATCTGTGTCCTGGAAAAGATCAAAGACCCCAAATTCTCATTCTAGTAAGAAAGTTCAGACTCCTGGCCATGTTCATGAAACTCTGCACCCTTGGTTTTCCGATATAATCTAACATAGCTCACATTCTCCCTCAATCTCTATTTTCTCTCTTGAACATTCCCAAATGGTTTACCTGACACATACTTAATAAAGTTTACAAATTTCTATCCTCTCAATGTTAAATAATAGGAAAGCATGGTGTTGTGTTCAGTGGTATTGTGGCTTTTACTAAATAACTTAAACTATTTAACATATTTTGTAGAGTGCCTGCACTTGATATTTTATCAAGTATACATATTCTCATTTTTAAATCTGTACCTGTTTCAAGGGAAATTTTGTCCATATGCTCCCAGTTAATTTGCATTTAGCTCACCACATGTTGCCATGAGTAGGATTTTCAGTATAGGTCACTGGAAATTAACTTGCTTTCAAATTCTATAAATGACAGATTGTTTCAATGATGTATCTTAGTGTAGTGACATATAATGTCAATCTAATCATTTACTGATGCAAAATATAAGATGAAAGTCAATTTACCTAGTAACTATTTTATTTCCTACTCCCAGAAAACCAATGAACCAAAACTGCAAATAATCCAGATCGAAGAAATTGGTTATATTTAATTCATTCCAATAATTAATATGCCTCCTGTTCCATAATGGACTTGAGGTGACTTACAAAGAAAAAAATGCAACCTAAGAAAATGAAGTTAGAAAGAGAAGTTGTCTATTGCATATCTTAAGTAAAGCAAAGAGGACCTTTTTAAACAGTTTGACTAAAATACTACCCTTCTCCAAAAACAAATCAGCTTCAGAAAAAAAGATATTGGGGTAATTTTTTCAAAGGTATAAATAATCAGGAATAAAGGACCTTGGTGCACTTCAGTGTTAGGCTAAAAGTTGGGTTGGTCTGTTTCTGTTTTGGTGGCTACCCCTGGTGATGAGACATGGAGATGGTCTTCTAGGGCACTGTGACACCAAGAAGTGAACCTTAGGTGGGTGGGGTAGGTGAATATTACTGATAGCTCCTCTGTCCCCAACTCAATTCCCAAGTAAAAATAATGAGGCAGGGGCGCCTGGGTGGCTCAGTGGGTTAAAGCCTCTGCTTTCAGCTCAGGTCATGATCTCAGGATCCTGGGATCGAGTCCCACATCGGGCTCTCTGCTCAGCTGGGAGCCTGCTTCCCACCGCCCCACCGCCCCACCCCACCCCCACCACTGCCAGCCTCTCTGCCTACTTGTGATCTCCCTCTCTCTGTCAAATAAATAAAATCTTTTTTAAAAAAGGCAATTTTGGAGGTCATTAAACATGATTAAAAAAAAAACTTGACAAAGTTTGAGCATCTAAACAGAGGTCATAGAAGTAACCTCCCAACTTTCTCCACATATTTTGGCTAGCTCAGCATCTTCCCTCATTCTCTCACAATTCCACCCAAACTCAGTGTACATTGCCCCTTCTTTTTCTCCTGCCACATTTTAGGATCTTCTCTCCATTTGCCAAACCTATACATCACCAAAGAAAAGCTTTGGAATATGGATGGAAGACTGAACCCAAGCATCTAATTTTGTTCCCCCATACCCACAGAAACCCTATCAAAGTATCAGTAAAAGTAATTTTTGAGATATAAGGAGAGAGCAAGAGAAGAGAAAATAACACAGGTGAGAAGTGGACATAGATTAAATGGTAATCTACTTAGGAAGCCTAAGAAATTCAAATTCTAAACCAGCAGAAAGCTAAAGCTAAAAATATTATTTAAATCACAGAATTTTAAAAATACTAATAAACCACAGAATTTTTAAGAGACTCATAAATAAGGTGGCTCCAAGTACCTCTGCAGTAGGAGTGAAGACTAACAAACTAATATACAGAAGCAATTTCTTAAAGCTTTTTACCAGGAAGCCTAAATCTCTTTCCCTACTTGGCACCACTGGACAATTTCCCCTCTTCACTACTGTAAAGGGCAAAATAATGAGAGTAAAATGGGAAGCCTCTGCCTTGGAATAAAAAAGGTACAGCTGAGGCATAATAATTGAAAGACAAATGATTAAGTGAGCACATACACACTGAATGCTAATCCCCTCCATGCTCCTTTCTCCACTCAGCTTCCACACTTAACTTACAGGTAGAAGATGGGAAGAATCTTCGCTAAGAACAGTCCTAGTCCCAGAGGAAAATGCCACTCTGATTATTTCCAACACTAGAGTTTCCCAGAAAAAATGTTTCTAGTTTGGTCATCCTATAGTCTCATTAATAAATTAAGAACTGCCAATCTTATGTTTGGTCCTTCACTCATGTATGATCAGAAAACTCATGATATCTGAAGAAGGCTGTCAGCAGGAAAGAAAAAGACAAAAACAAAAGAAATAAACAGATAAAAATCAACTTAGAGAAAATAGAAACTATGCAGAAAAAATAAAATATAAAAAATTAACTTAGTTATATCTTCAAAATAAGGAAAGGTATATTACATGCATCAGCTGAGAAGACAATGCAGCAAAAAGATGGGAACTTCATAACAAAAAATATTAATAGTTAAAAAGGTTATAGTATAAATGAAAATAAATTTTAAAAGTAAAACTGATGAAATGTCACATAAAATAGAATAGAAAAAATAATAAATGAAAAAAAAGGGACATAAAAATTAAAGGATCAGTTCAGGAACTCTATCATCTGAATAACAAGAGCTCCAAAAAGAGAACAGAGACATTAAAGGGGAAATCTTGGCTACTTTTTTTTTTTTAATTCCAAAGCACTCCAAGGAAAGTTGGCAGAGTAGGAGGATCACCCAAATTCCCTTTGACCCATAGATACACCTGGATAACACCCAATTCAGTGAAAATAACACATAAAATGACCTGAAGTCTGGCAGAACAGACTCTCCACAGTTAACTGTACAGAGGAGGCCACATCAAGGAGGGTAAAAAGGGCAGAGATGTGATCAGGAGCCAAATGGACCCACAGGACAGTCCAGGGGAGGAAGGGACACTGTGGGAAGGGAGAGGGGAGAGCAACAGACCCCACCCCAGCCATTGGGGAGCCATGAGGGGAAGAAGAAACCCCATAACATTTGGCTTTGAAAACCAGAGAGTCCTGTCTTGCAAGTTCTTAAAATTTGTAGGGCTTAACACCTGGAACTTTAAAAATCAGTGGGCTTGGCTCTGGGAGAGCCTGGAGGAGAAAGGAAACTGAGTCCCTGCCCTTAAAGAGATAGCATAACAAACAGCCCTGCAGACACACAGAATCAGCTGTTTGAAAAACTTCTGGGGTATACTTGAGGGAGATTTGTTTACTCATCTCGGAGCATGTGTTAGAGGGGCATGGATCTTAGGGAGACTTCTCCAGGAACAAAGGAGATGGCAAGCATCATTTCCCTCCCCTACTCCCAGCCTAGACACAGGGACACCCGTGGGAACCAGCACAGTGTGAATACTAGCTTGCTAATAGCATGCTCTGCTCTGCACTTTTCTTCAGACCTACCCCTTTCAGCCCAGCTGGCATCAGCAGGAGTTTTCCCAATGGTCTGCAGGTCCCCACCTGTAGCAGACAAACATAGACCTTGCTGGCATCATGTACCCTGCCTGTGTTCTCCTATGGAACCCCATCCTCCAACATACCTTTGGCAGTTCCACCAAAGCAGTGCTGTAAGTCCGGCAGTGAGCAAGCAACCCCAACAGGGGCCAGCACCACTCCAAAGTGACCCCTACACTGGTAAGAGAGATAACCACACACCAGTCCTGTTGGGGCCCCTGCAGTGGGTTGAGGGCAAACATCTAGTCTGACTGCAGGCCTCACCCACCAAAACCTCTTAAGGCATAATACCGGGAGAACATCCTGCAGTTTGGTGCAACCAAAGTTCTGGAAAATGCCTGGTCTGAGTCAACTCAAGCCCAAGGAAGCTCCAGACTGGCCTACTAACAGGGACCAAACCATGCCCACAACAGAGACATTGTAGATGACTGGGTTCATCATAAACTTGGCTCAGCCATAACAGTAGGACATATGCAACACACATAAGAGACACTATTAAAACACCAAATTCTGGCAAACAAGGGGCATTGCACTACAGAGCACTACAGAACCTTTTCTTTATAAGGCCACTACTTTCCAAAGCAGGAGATACAGCTGACTTTCCTAACACAGAAACAGACACAGAAAATTGCTTAAAAGTGAGGAGAGGGAAGAATATACCCCAAATGAAAGAACAGGGCAAAATCACAGCAAGACAGGTAAATGAAGATAAGTAATATGTATGATAGAGAATTTAAAGTAATGGTCATAAAGATATTTACTGCACTTGAGAAGAGACTGGAGAATCTCAGTGAGACTCTCAACAAAAAGACAGAAAACATAAAGAACCAATTAGAGATGAATAACTAAATAACAACTCAAATTAAAAATACCCTACATGGAATAGACAGACTTGAAGAAGCAGAAGAATGGATGAGTGACCTGGAGGAGAGAGTAATGGAAAGAAGCTGGAAGGAGAGAGGAAAAAATAATAATAATAAATGAAAGTACAGGGGTGCCTAGGTGGCTCAGATGGTTGAGCATCTGCCTTTGGCTCAGGTCATGATTCCAGGGTTCTGGGATCAAGCCCCCCATCGGCTCCCTGATCAGTGGGGAGCCTGCTTCTCCCTCTCCCTCCACCTGCAGCTCCCCCTGCTTATGTACTTTCTCTCTCTCTCTCTGTCAAATAAATAAATAAATAATCTTTAAAAAAAAAGTACATTAAGGGAATTCAGTGACACCATCAAGGGAAACAACAGTCAAATTATAGGGATCCCAGAAGGAGAGAGAAAAAAGGGAGCTGAAAATTTATTTGAAGAAATAATAGCTGAGAACTTCCCAAATCTGGGGAAGGAAAGAGAAATCCAGATCCAGAAGCAATAGAGAGCTCCCCACAATAAAATCAACCCAAAGACGACCCCACCAAGATACACAGTAATTAAAACAGCAAAAAACTGTAATAAAGAGAGAATTTTAAAGGCACCAAGAGAAAAGAAAACAGTTATATAAAAGAGAAACCTCATAAAACTATCAGCTGATTTTTCCAAAAGAAACTCTACAGGCCAAAAAGGAGTGGCATGATATTCAAAACGCTGGGAAAAAAAAATCTACAACCAAGAATACTCTATCCAGCAAGGCTACCATTCAGAATAGAAGGAGAGAAAACCTTTCCCAGACAAAAGTTAAAGGAATGCATCACCACTATACCAGACTTACAAAAAATGTCAAAGCGGACTCTGTAACTTGTTCCTGTGACTTACTCCTATTACAGATACGTGTAAGAAAACCAAGAAGCACAAAAGCAGTAAAATTAAGTTTATTATAGATATAGAAATTAGTAAAGGGATTCACAAAATAAAAGGATATAAAGTATGACACCATATATCTAGAATGCGGGCGGGGAGGAAAGGAGTTAAAATTTAGTGATTTTACAATGGGTCCAAACCTAATATAGAGCAGTATATGCATAAGACCTTATATATAAATCTAATGGTAACTTCAAATAAATACATCACATTAATAAGAGAAAGGATATTAATCAGATGATCATTTCCTTAGATACAGAAAAAGCATTTCACAAAGTACAATATCCATTCATGATAAAAACCCTCAACTAAGTTCAGAGAACATACCTCAACATAATAAAAGCTATATAGGAAAAAGCCACAACTAAATCACACTCAGTGGTGAAAACATGCGAGCTTTTCCCCCAAAGATTAGGAAAAAGACAAGCATGCTCACTCTCACCACTTTTATTCAATATTGTACTAAAAGTTCTAGCCAAAGCAATCAGGGAGGAAAAAAAAAAAGGCATCCAAACTGGTAAGAAAGAAGTAAAACTTTCATTATTTAAAGATGACATGATATTATAGATAGAAAACCCTAAAGACTCCACCAAAAAACTAAAACTGATAAATTAATTCAGTAAAGTCACAGGATATAAAATCAATATACAGAAATCTACTGCATTTTTATACATTAATAATGAAGTAGCAGAAAAGATAAATTAAGCAGTCCCATTCATAACTGTACCAAAAACAATAAAATACTTAGGAATAACCTTAATCAAGGAAGTGAAAGACCTGTACTCTGAAAACACTTATGAAATAAACTTAAGATGACACAAACAAATGGAAAGATATCCCATGCTCATGGATTGGGAGAACAAGTACTGTTAAAATGTTCATACTATCCAAAACAATCCACAAATTTAATACAATCCCTATCAAAACACCAATAACATTTTTCCCACAAGTAGAACAAATACTACTAAAATTTGTATGGAACAACAGAAAACTCAGAATAGCCAAAACAATGTTGAAAAAGAAGAACAAAACTGGAGGCACCACAATCCCAGATTTGAAGATATACTACGAAGACATAGTAATCAAAATAGTATGGTACTGGCACAAAAACACACACACAGATGAAGAGAACAGAATGGAAACCTCATAAATAAACCCCTGATTATATGGTCAATTAACCTTCAAAGGAGGCAAGAATATGCTATCAGAAAAAGAGTCTCTTCAATAAATGGTGTTGGGAAAACTGGACAGCTACATGCAAAAGGAACTGGACCACTTTCTTATACCATACAAAAAACAAACTCAAAATGAATTAAAGACCTAAATGTGAGACCTGAAACCATATAGATCCTGGGAGAGAGCGCAGGAAGTAATTACTCTGACATCAGCTGTAGCAACGTTTTTCTAGATACATCTTTGCTTCTGCACAGCAAGTGAAACAATCAACAAACTAAAAGGAGTAGATACCTACTGAGTAGATATTTGCAAGCAACATATTCAATAAAGGTTAGTATTCAAAATATATAAAGAAATACAACTCAACCCCAGAAAAACCCAAATAATCTGATTAAAAGACATGAACAGACATTTCTCCAAGAAAGACATCCAGATGGCCAAAAGACACATGAAAAAATGCTGAATGTCACTAATCATCACAGAAATACAGATCAAAACCACCATGAGTTATAACCTCAAATCTGTCAAGAATGACTAAAATAAAAAAAAAACACAAAAAACAACAGATAATGGCGAAGATGTAGGGCAAAAAGAGCCCTCATGTACTGTTGGTGGGAATACAAACAGACACAGCTGCTGTAGAAAACAATATGGAGTTTCCTCAAAAAATTAAAAATAGAATTATATATGATCCAGTAATTCCACTCCTGGATATTTACCCAAAGGATATGAAAACATTAATTCAAAAAGATATATGCAACACTCTGCTAAATATAATATTATTTACAAAAGCCAAATTATGGAAGCAACCCAAGCGTTCCATTGATGGTAAAGAAGATGAGGTTTACATAGTTTACATATAGAATGAAATATTACTTGACCATAAAAAAGAATGGAACCTTGCCATTTGCAACAACATGCAAAATAATGTTAAGCAAAATAAGTCTGTTAGAGAAAACAAATGCCCTCTGATTTCACTCATATGTGGAATTTAGGAAACATAACAAAGTAGCAAAGAGAAAAAAAAAAGAGAGACAAACCAAGAAACAGATTCTTAACTATAGAGAAGAAACTGATGGTTACCAAAGGGGAGGTAGGTGGGGGAAATGGGTGATAAAGGTGAAGGGGATTAAGAGTACACTTATCATGATAAGCACTGAGTAATGTATAGAATTGTCGAATCACTATGTAACACACCTGAAACTAATATAACACTGTATGTTAATTATACTGGAATTACTATTAAAAAAATCCAAAGTAGAATAACATGAGTTTCCAGATTCAAAGAACCCAATGTACGCCCAGGACAAAAAAGTGAAAAGACTCACATCAAGAATATCTCTAAGAAATTTCTGAATACTAAGGAAAATTAGAGGCTCTGACAAGCTTAGAGAGAGAAGTAGAGGTCACATCAAGAATCAGAGTGGCTTCTGGTATCTCAATTGCATTATGGGCTAAGATATAATGAAACAATACCTTAAAAACTCTGGAGGAAAATTAAATTATATATAAAATTTTATATTTAGTCCATTGTCAATAAAGTATATACAGAGTGAAGGGAGAAAAAAAAGACATTTTTCAGACATGCCAGATATGACTAAGAGTATTTCTAGACTAAAAATAATGGTGGAGAATTTGGAAGTAAACTAGGGCAAGTAAGTAAGCCCAAGAAAAACAAAAAAATAATTATAAGGAAACAAAAAAGTGTACAAAACTGAATGATAATTTACTCCATACCTTATTTATAAAAACCAGTTACAAAATTGTAAGCAGATCAACACTGAATATTGATCAATCCAAAATTACAAAGTAAGTATTAGCAAGATAAGGGCATGGAAAGTATACAGGTAGCTAGGGGAGGTACAGAAAATACTAAAAAATTCTCATTTTCTGTAACATATTAACATATCTTAACATAACATCTAAAATGGAAAAAATAATTGCATTAAATATAAATGGCCTAAATTCACCAGTTGAAAGAGATTGGCAGGGTGGATCAAAAAATATGATCCTGGGGCGCCTGGGTGGCTCAGTGGGTTAAAGCCTCTGCCTTCAGCTCAGGTCATGATCTCAGGGTCCTGGGATCAAGCCCCACATCGGGCTCTCTGCTCAGTGGGGAGCCTGCTTCCTCCTCTCTCTGCCTGCCTCTCTGCCTACTTGTAATCTCTCTCTGTCAAATAAATAAATAAAATCTTTAAAAAAAATATGATCCCACATATGTTTTTTACAAGAAATTCACTTCAAATATAATATAAACAGGTTTCAGTAAAAGGATAGGGAAAGATATACCATGTGAACACTAGTCAAGGGAAAAAAGAACTTGCCAGATTGATATTAAATAAAGTAGGCTTCAGGGCAAAGAAATTTACCATACACAGAGAGGGACATTTTATAATGATAAATTATAAATAATGTCTTCCACCAAAAAGACATAGCAATACTAAATGTGTATACACCAAACAATAGTGCTGCAAAATACATGATGCAAAACTGATAAAACTGAATGGAAAAAGAGAAATCTATGATTACAGCTGGAGACTTCAACTCACCTCTCAGAAAAATTACTAGAAAAAAATTAATAGAATTAGACAGAAAAGCAGCAAAAAATAGAACTTGACAATACCATCAATTAATAGGATCTAATTTTTATAGAACACTCTTCTCAACAACAACAGGATATGCATTTTTTAAAAGATTTTTATTTATTCATTTGACACAGAGAGAGAGATCACAAGTAGGCAGAGAGGCAGGCAGAGAGAAAGAGGAGGAAGCAGGCTCCCTGCTGAGCAGGGAGCCCAATGTGGGCCTTGATCCCAGGACCCTGAGATCATGACCTGAGCCGAAGGCAGAGGCTTAAACCACTGAGCCACCCAGGCGCCCAGGATACGCATTTTTATTTACTTTTTTTAAAGATTTATTTGAGAGAGAGAGAGAGAGAGGGAGAGATGGGCGAGGCAGAGGAAGAGAATCCTCAAGCAGATTTCCAGCTGACCACAGAGCCCAGTGGGGCCTCAATCCCAGGACACTGAGATCATGATCTAAGCCAAAATCAAAAGCCGGATGCTTAACGGACTGCACCATCCAGGTACACATTCTTTTTAAGTGACCACATAACATTTATCAAGATAGCCATGTCTTTGGCTGGAAGACAAACTTCAACACATTTAAAATAATTTAAATTACACAGTGTTTTCTGACCACAGTGCAACCAAATAAGAAATCAATAACAAAGGAAACAGGAATTCTCCAAACTTTGGTAACTAAACAACACACTTCTAAAAAACCTACAAGGTAAAAAGAAAGTCTCAAAATTAAAAAAAAAATTTAATGAAACTGAAAATACAACATACCCAAATTTATGAGACACAAATAAGTGCTCAGAAGGAAATCTATAGCATTAGCACTTACGTTAGTAAAGAGAAAAAGTCTCAAATTAATAATCCAAACTCCCAGTGAAAAATCCATAAAAAGAGCAAATAAACCTAAAGCAAGCTGAAGAATGAAAATAAAGAGCAGAAATCATTTAAACTGAAAACAGACAATAAGAGAAAAATTAATGAAATAAATATCTGGTACTTTGAAAAAATCCTTAAATCAAAAAGCCTCTAGCAAGACTGGCAAAGACAAAAAGAGAAGAGACAAATTATTATCAAGAAAGGAGCATGGAATATTGCTATAGGCCCTGTATAGACATCAAAAGAATAAGGGACTATTACAACTTGTCTTATAAACATAAATTTGACAATGTAGACAAAATGGACCAATTCCTTAAACAAAACACAAACTACCTCAATACTTAATATGACATGATTTAAATACCCTACAACTACTAAGGAAATTAAATGTGTCATTTTATTCCCCAACCCCAAAAAACAAATCCTTAAGCCCAGATGGTTGTACTGGAGAATTCTATCAGGAAATAGAACAAGAGGAAATATTACTCAATTCATTTTGTTAAATTAATATTACTCATACCAAAACTAGACCAACAAAAATACCAAAACTACAGATGAATATTCCTCATGAATATAGAACTAAAAATCCTTAATATTAGCAAATAGAATTAAACAATATATAAATGCATTATAAACTGTGATCATGAGGGGGATTATTCCAGGGATATAAGGGTGGCTCAATATTCAAAATTTAATCAATATGTATCAGTCAATATAATCTACCATATTACAAGCTAAAGAAGAAAAATCACATTTCAACTAATGCAAAAAATAAAAGGATTTGGTAATATTCAACACCCACTCATAATAAAAATTCTCAGAAAATAGGACTAGAAGAGAACTTTCTTAATTTGATAATAACACACAGCTAACATTATGCTCAATATTAAAAGAGCAAGGGCTTTCCTGGAAGATCTGGAACAAGGTAAGCATGCTTACTCTCACTGTATTCAATATAGTACTAGTTCTACTCAGCACAACAGAAAAAAAAGAAATAAAAGACATATAGAATGGAAAAGAAGAAACAAACCTGTTCTTATTTGCTCTTTTCTATATAGAAAATCACAAGCAATCTACAAAAACAAAATTCTCAGAATTAATAGGTGAACTCAACCAGGTCACAGAATACAAGATAAACTTACAAGAAATCAGGTGCATTTCCAACACTGGTAACAAACATATGGACACCAAAAATTTAAAAA
This sequence comes from Ailurus styani, assembly GCA_002007465.1. Taxonomy (NCBI): domain Eukaryota; kingdom Metazoa; phylum Chordata; class Mammalia; order Carnivora; family Ailuridae; genus Ailurus; species Ailurus styani. The sequence goes on from LNAC01000522.1 coordinate 453,067, forward strand.
TAGACATAGCATCATTTACGATTTCTCAAAAAGATTAAATACTTAGATGTCAATCTGACCAAACAAGTACAAGACTTGTATGCTCAAAACTAAGAATGCTGACGAGATTTGAAAATATCTAAATAAGTGGAGAAACATTTGTGTTCATGGATTAAAAGATTCAACATCATAAAGATGTTAATTTTTCCTAGATTTATATACAGGCTTATTGAGATCCCTATCAAAACTCCAGCACGACTTTTTGTACACAGAGGCAAAGTTATTCTAAAATCTAAAAGCAAAGAGTAAAACAATTTTGAAAAAAAAAAAGTAGGAGGAATCAATCCACCCAATTTCAAAACTGTAGCTACAGTAATAAAGACTAGGTGCTGTTGGTAAAGAGATAGACATATAGATGGTTCGAATGGAATAACCAACCTAGAAGGAGATCCATAAAAATATGCCCAACTGATTTTTGACAAAGGTGCAAAAATAGCCTGCATAAAAGCTAGTCTTTTCATCAAATGATGATGGAGCAATTGGGCATGCATCGGAAAAAACAACAACAACAACAAAAAAACAACCTTGACCTAAGAGACATTTTATAGAAAACCAAATCAAAATAGATCATGCATTTAAATGTGATATTTAAAACTATAAACTTTTATGAAAAAAGAAACAAAAGAAAATCTTCAGAATTTAGAATTCAAAGTGTTCTGAGACTTGGTATCAAACACAGTCCATAAAGGGAAAAATTGATAAATTAGACTTTATCATAATTAAGTAACTTTGCTTGTGGAAGACCCTAAGAGGATGAAAAATAAGTTACAGAGTGGGGAAAAATATTTACAAACTACGTATGCAACAAAGGAATGGTGTCTAAAACATATAAAGAACTCTCAAAACTCAGCAGTAAAAAAAAAACCCAAAAATCCAATCTGAAAATGAGCAAAAGACACAGTAAGGCATTTTACTGAAGAGGATATTCACAGGGCAAATAGGCATATGAAAAGATGCTTAGCAAGTTAATGTTTAGGGAAATGCAAATTAAAATCACAATGAGATTTCACTACACACAGAATAGAAGAAATTTTTCCTTTGAAGAACTGCTGGCAAAAATGTAGAGAATCTGGACAACCAATACATTGCTGGTGAGAATGTAAAATGATATATTCACTCTAGAAAACAGTATGTCAGTTTCATTTTACACACACACACACACCCAAAATAGCACCCTTGGGCATTCACACCAGAGAAATGAAGATTGAGATCTTACACAATAACCTGCACATGAATGTTCACAAAAGTTTTATTCATTTTACCCCAAATATTAAACAACCCAGACATCCCTAAATAGTTGAATAATAAGTGGTATATCCACATAATAAACTACTACTGAGCAATAAAAAGGGATGAACTATTGATACATGGAAACAACCTGGATCAGTATCTAATTATGATGAATAAAAAAAGTCAACCCCAAAATGTTACATACTGTATGATTCCATTACCACAGCACTGCTAAAATGAGAAATTAATGGAAATGGGGAATAGATTAATGGTTGTCAGGGGTTAAATAGTGGATGAGGGCAGGTGGGCAGTGGGCTGGGCTATAAAAGAGCAACATGAAGGATCACTGTAATGGTGGAATGCTCTGTATCTTAACTATATCAATGTCAATATCCTGGGTGCCATATTTTACTATAGCTTTGCAAGGTATTATTGAAAGAAACTGGTTAAAGAGTACATTGCTCTCTTTGTATTTTTTTAATTTTATTTAAAGATTTTACTTATTTATTTGACAGAGAAAGAGAGAGAGAGAGAGCGCGCACACACATGTGCAAGTAGAGGGAGTGACAGGCAGAGGGAGGGGAGAAGCAGGCTCCCAGCTGAGCAGAGAGCCCAACATGAGGCTTGATCCCAGGGCCCTGGAATCGTGAATTGAGCCGAAAGCAGACACGTAACTGACTGAGCCACCCAGGCACCCCTATCTTCACATTATTTTTTAAAACTGCAGGTGAATTTACCATTATCTTAAAATAAGAAGTTGCATTTAAAAAAAGAAAAAGTAAACTTGGGCTGAACTTTTTTTCTCTTCACCTTCAAACTGTTCAATGTATCCAAATACCTTTTTAGAATCCGTCAAATAGCAATGGTAAATAAGCCATGGGAGATGGGTCTCTGAAGATTTCGGACTTTGTTGGAAAATATTAAAAACAATTATTGATCTACTCTTCATTTCTTTCTTTTTTTAAAGATTTTATTTATTTATTTGACACACAGAGAGAGATTACAAGTAGGCAGAGAGGCAGGCAGAGAGAGAGGAGGAAGCAGGCTCCCTGCTGAGCAGAGAGCCCGATGCGGGCCTCGATCCCAGGACCCTGAGATCATGACCTGAGCTGAAGGCAGAGGCTTTAACCCACTGAGCCACCCAGGCGCCCTACTCTTCATTTCTCGATCATGATTTATCATGACTTATTTGCCTTTGCAAGTTAAAGCTACCACTTTTTGAAGTATTTTTATGAGCCAATTTGCACTTTTTCTCTCAATAAAACTTACAACGGCCCTCTGAGATAGGTAATTATGCCTAATTTGCAAAAAGAAATGATTCTCTTAGAACAAAATGACTGTCAAACAAAACCCAGGAAGTGATGAGCCAGAATGCGAGCTCATGCTTTTTCCCCCTCATTGTGACACACTGTCTTATAACCAATGTATCATGATGTTCCTTCTGCCTGAAATGTTGCTGTTGTGCTCCTCCTGGAAAACTCCTACACATTTTTTTTCCTTTTGTCATCTGACTCAAATATAATTTCTTCTGTTGGGTCTTTCTTGACTGTCAGGCACAATTCATCACTCTGTTCCTGTCCTGGATATTTTGTACATACCTCTTTCAAAGCAGTTTGCACATTCTTAGGACTGTCTGTTTTTTCCTGAAGACTCTGAGATCCTATAGGGTAGCTGGCCTCTTTCATTTTATTGTCTTCCTGACATCCAGAGTAGTGTACACACACAAGTCACAATAAATGTGTCTTACTCAAAAGAATAAATGGTGAAAACTATTTCACAAATTAGATAGGGTTGAATCCAGACTATATATGAAGTACAAGGTCACAGAGAACACAAGAATGAGTGTTAATAAGGCGTGAAGCAGAGCTCACTCCCTAATGAGTGTGTTGAGTTAATTTCCAGCTATGTTTCTGGAACTTAGAATGAGATGGAATTAAACATTTACTGTCTAAGTCTATGTATTCCTGTAGGTGATGCTCCCAAAAATATTTGTTGGATGCTTCAACTTATTTGGTATATAAAAAAGAGCTTTCTGAGCACAAATATATGTTTATATATGTATATATAAACAAACATAAACCAAATTACAAATTAATAGGTAGTGTCATGTCATATCTGTATTTAAATGAAATATATATCCAAGATCATCCAGGAAAGGAACAAGTTGTACTCTACCCCATCCTTCCTTTGATGAGGGAAGTACAGTAAATATTTACCAGGCTAAGTGGTTTACACGAGGTGAATTAGGCAGTTCTTAATTCAAGGGTAGTGGGTGACAGAAACTCCTAGAAAAAAAAATTGGAGAGCAATGTCATGTGCTCAGGTCCATATAAACAAAGGAGAGCAGACAATTTGAAAAGGTTGGAGCATGATCACAACTAATAGTTTCACTGGTTATTCCTAGGTCTTGCCTGTCACACGCAGACCTCACTGGAATTTGATAACCACTGGTAAAATATTCTTTTAGCAAAAGTATATAAATAAGAGAAGTTATAAATCGTAGGAATTTATTTGGTGCCTATACGTGTTAAGCATTGCCCCAAACATTGCTGTATGGATTGAAATATTCTCATTTTGCCAGTCTCTGATTGGTAGACGTACAGAAAGCCAGAGAAGGCAGAGGCAGTCTCAAAGGATAGCTAATCACTGTCTATCTCAAATAAGCATAGTCTCTAAAAAAAAGAATGCTTCTCAGCCACCTTCCATCAGGCTTAACATCCATAAATTACTATTTTTATAGAAATTGGGAGCCACGAATGATTCTAATTAGTTTCCTAACAGTCAGCCTTGAGACACTGATTTTTGACAGAATGTCAGACTAGATATTCTGAGGGATTTTTTTTTCACTAGAAAACACCTATATCCTGCATAAAACATCTTTCGGAGTCATAAGTACTAAGTATTATTCACATAAAGGCAAACTTTCTCTGAGGTCCAGGTGCCAATACAGCAATCCAGGGCCAGCAGCCCAAGGACTAGACTCTCCCCTCAAGGAGCTGAAGTGGTTCTAGGTCAGAGTTGTTCCCCAGCTTCCAGCAGAAGAAAACGTATTTTCTCCCTAGAAGAAAATATTTTTAACCACTCAAGCTCTTCAAATATTGAATTAAAATATTTTTTTCATTAAATGATTGGCTCTATAATCAAAAATCTTTACAAAGAGAAGTCAAGAGGGTGAGATGATTTTAAAAGTAAAATCTACTGCAAAAACAAAATGATCAGAAATATATCTAGCAAGAGATATTTAAATAGTATGGAGAAACCTAAAACACAATAAAAATAAAAGAAATGAAGATATTCTGTGTTCATGGATAAGAAATCTCAGTGTCATCAAGTTCCAAGCAGTATTACTCACCTGTATTCCCTCTCCAAATTAATCTAGATTCAATCCAATCTCAGTCAAAATTCTACAGGTTCCTCTTTTTCCTTTTTTTGAGAAATAGGATTCTAAAATTCACATGGAAGAGCAAACACACAAGAATTAACAACATACTGATGAAGGAAAATTTGTGAAATCATTCCCTACCGAAGATGAAGACATTGTAAAGCAATGGTCATTTAAGATAGTGTGGTACAGATACTAAAATTAACAAACTGTTAAGAAGAAAAAATAAAGAGTCAAGAAACAAAGTAACACATATATGAAAAATTTAAATAGGGAAGTGGTGGTGGCATTGCAGATACTGAAGAAAGGATCCAGTTTTCAAAACTGGGACAATGCCGGGACAATAGGTTATCCATTGTGGGGGGGCATGGACTGATCTCTTCTACATACCTTACACCACAATAAATCCCTGATGGATTCAAGACTTTAATATGAAACATAAAACCTCAGATCCTTTTGAAGAAAAATTAGAAAAATCATTTTAGAAACTTCACAGTGAAGAGGGTTTTTAATATGACCTAAAAGTACTAATCATAAAAGACAAGACTGGTAACTATAATAATCTTAAATTATTTACTTGAGTACATCAAAAGACTTCATAAAGAGCATGAAAAGATAACCCATGAGCAAGAAGACACATATGATACATGTAACTGACAAAAGACTGGTATTTCAAACTACTACCTATCAAAAAGAAAGAAAAACATGTAGAATGATGGGCAAAAGACATGAAGAGTTATTTCAAAAAGCCAAATTACAAATAAGCACAAAAAAATTTACCCTCATTAGCTTTTTAGGAAATACATCTCAAGATCTCAATGAAATACCATTTTATAAGCATTGGCTTGGAAAAAATTAAGACCTGATCAAATTTTTACAACAAATCTTGTAACAACCTTAGAAGCCAGTAAGGTAGGATCTCATAAATTTGAATACTTGCCTAGGAGACAAGCATAAAAATATCATAGTATTATTGTTCACAAGAGTATTATTGTTCACAACGTCTAGCACCCTGAAAGTCCACTGATAAAAAAAAAAAAAGAATGAATGTATTGAGGTATTTTGGCATGATTTGCCAAATCAGGTATGATTTAGCAGAAAATGAAATAACTCCTGTTATATGAAACAAAGCAGAAGAATCTTGGAAATACTGCGTAAAAAGAGCAATTTTCTGAAAACAGCACACATCCCAGAAAAAAATTTTGTGTTACTTAAGAATAAACAAAACTAAAGTAGTGTCAGAGATATCCATGATCTTGTGACAATTTTTTTTAGCTTTATTTACAAAGAGGCAATGCTAAAATGAAGAAAACAGTCTGATAAATTGTACTTCATAATAGGTAAAATATAGTTGTCTATGTTCTTCTGTCTATATCAAATGTTACAAAATACAAAATGTTACGATCTTACATGTTCAACTAAGCAAAGACTTTGAATCAAGTGTTTTTATTAAGTATTTACAATCGTACCTCACCTCACTTGTGCTTTGCTTTATCATGCTTCACATACACATTTGCTTTTGTTTTTGCAAATTGAAGATTTGTGACAACTCTGTATCAAGCAAGCCTATCAGCACCATTTTGCCAACAGAATTTGCTCACTTGGGGTCTCTGTGTCACATTTTGGTAATTCTCACAATATTTCAAATTTATCATTATTGTATTTGTTATGATGATCTGTGATCAATGATCTTTGATGCTATTATTGAAACGTAATCAATAAATGTTATGTGCATTCTGACTACCCCACTGACAAGGTGTTCCCCCATCTCCCTCCATCTCCTTGGGTCTCCCTGTTCCCTGACAAATGATATTTAAATTAGGCCAATTATTAACCTACAATGGCCTCTAAATGTTGAACTGAAAGAAAGAGTCATATGTCAGGCACTTTAAATCCAAAGTTAGGAATGATTCAGCTCAGTGAAGAAGGCATGTCAAAAGCTGAAATAGGCCGAAAGCTAGGCCTCTTGCATCAAACAGCCAAACTGTGTACACGGGGGATAACTTGAAGAAAATTAAAAGAGCTACTCTGGTGAACACACAAATGATAAGAAAGTAATATAGCCTTATTGCTGATATGAAGACAATTTGAGTGGTCTGGATAGATCAAGCCAGCCACAACACTGCTGCAAGCCAAAGCCTAATCCAGAGCAAGGCTCTAACTCTCTTCTATGAAGGCTGAGAGAGGGGAGGAAGCTGCAGAAGAAAACTTTGAGGCTTAAGGAAAGAAGCCATCTCTAGAACACAAAAGGGCCAGGTGAAGCAGCAAGTGCCGATGTAGAAGCTGCAGCAAGTTATCAAGGGATCTAGCTAGGATAATGAATGAAGGCAGTTACACTAAACAACAGATTTTTAAGGTAGACAAAACAATCTTTTTATTGGAAGAAAATGCCATCTAGGACTTTCACAGCTAGAGAAAATAAGTCAATGCATGGCTTCAAAGCTTCAAAGGTCAAGCTGACTTATTAGGGGCTAATGTACCTGGTGACCTTAAGTTGAAGCCAATGATCACTGACCATTCCAAAAATCCTAGGACCCATAAGAATTATATGACATCTATTCTGCCCAGGCTCTGTAAATGAAACAGCAAAGCCTGGGTGACAACACATCTGTTTATAATATAATTTACAGTATATTTAAGCCCATGGTTGAGACCTATTCAGAAAAAAAGATTTCTTTCAATGCATTCATGCTCATTGACAATGGATCTGGTCATCCAAGTGGTCCAGTTGGGATGTACAGTAAAATTCATGTTGTTCTCATGCTTGCTGTATCCATGCTGCAGCTCAGGCATCGAGGAGTAATTTTGACTTTCTTATTGTTAAAGAAATACATTTCATAAGGCTATATCTGCCATTGATCCTCTGATGGGTCTGGGCAAAGTGAATTGAAAACCTTCCAGAAAGTATTCACCATTCTAGATGCCATGAACAACTTTCATGACTCATGGCAGAAGGTCAAAATATCAACATCAACATGAACATAGAAGAAGTTGGTTCCAACACTCATGGATGACTTTGAGGAGTTTAAGACTTCAGTGGATCAAGTTCTGCAGATGTGGTAGAAACAGCAAGGGCATTAGAATTGGAAATGGAGCCTGAAGATGGGACTGAACTGCTGCAATCTCATGATAAAGCTAACAGATGAGGAGTTGCATCTTATGGCTGAGCAAAGAAAGTCGTTTCCTGAGCTGGAATCTACTGACACTGTGAAGATTGTTGAAATGACTACAGTGATTTAAATAGCCCATAAACTTAGTTGATACTACGTAAATTCAGCGGCAGGATTTGAGAGGATTGACTCCAAATTTGAAAGAAGTCCTATCGCTGGTAAAATGATATCAACAGCATCACAGGCTACAGAGAACTCCTTCATAAAAGGAAGAAGCAATCAATGTGACAAACTTCATTACTGTCTTTTTTTAAGAAATTGGTCATGACTGCCTCAATTTCCAGCAACTACCACCCTGACCACTCAGCAGCCATCAACATCAAGGTAAGATTCTCCGCCAGTGAAAAGATTATGATTTGCTGAAAGCTCAGATGATGGTTACCATTTTTTAGCAATAAAGTATTTTTAAATTAAGGTATACACGTTGGTTGTTAGACATAATGCTATTGCATACTTAACAGACCGTGGTACAGTATAAACATGATTTTTATATGCAGTGGGAAACTAAAACTTTTATTTAACTCACTTTATTGCAATATTTGCTTTATTGTGGTGGTTGCAAGCAGAGTCACAATATCTCTGAGATATGCTGTACTATAATACTTTGTTTCCAAATAGCAACAGCAGGTAGTAAAACAGCAGGTTAGGAGTCAGGAGACGTGTGTCCAAATCCACTTCATCAATGAACTAGCTCTGTGAATTTGGATGAGAAATTTCTCTGAGTACCTGTTTCCTATCTAGAAAATGAAGATTAAAATAAAATCCTATCCTGCCAGTTTCACAACCCTATTAAAAGAGGAAATATAATAGTGATTCAAAGATTATTTAGTGTGAAGGTACTATTATGATGTTAGTAAGTAAAGGTCATTGCCCACATGTTGGGGCAAAATTTTGATCTGCGGTATTGTGGAAAGAGAAGGAACAGCAAATGGGAAGAACTTCTACACAGAGCAGCAGCTGGATATGTACTCCCATTAAAAGGTGATGATATGGGCTTTGAGGAAACACTGCAAAAAGAACAAAGTTTTCTTTGTTCTAATTTAAGTGTGGAATGTTTAAAATTTTGAAAATGTTAGTATAACTGGAAAGAAGGACAGGAGCATGTGTTAAAAAATGAGCCCTGAATCAAGGGTTAGACTCATAGTTTAAACTCCGATTTCTGACTAATCAGCTTTGTGATCATGGAGAAGTCACTTAATCTCTTGAGCCTCATATTCTCCATCTGTAAAATGAAGTTGAATTTAGAATACTGATGTTTTTCCAACTCTATTTCACTGCGAGGTTATGGAGAAACTTCTCTGACAATGAGCTGAAATACGCAGTAAAAACGGGAGATGTTACAAATGATGTCTTGAATGTTTGGCTTTTACAATTTCCTAAGTGGCTTGACATGCATCACCTCCCTTCGTAAGTCCTTAAAGTGTCAATATTGAAAGGGATGTTAAAGGGCATGCTGATTATCCTTTTGCTGACGTGTTTCTCCTCAAAATCAATATTAAATGTACCATCAGTCTATACTTGAATTCCAGTGACATGAAACTAGTCCACAAGAAAGCCCAGTCTCATTTTAAGAATTTCTGATTAGCAGAAACTTCCTCAAAAGAATTCTAATAATGATGTTAACAACCATCCAGAGGCACTCAGCCAAACATTCCCTGTAGATCATCTCACCTGACCCTCACATCAGCCCTATGTCTGAGGCATCATTACGGCCATTTTACACGCTGCACTTGTTCAAGTTCACACTGGCAGTCTGGATACTGTGCTCAAGCTCATGGCCATTGTGTTCTACCTAGTATAACTTATTTTCAAATCAATGTACACCTTTTTTTTAAATTTTTAAAAGAATTTTATTTTTTTTCAGTGTTCCAAGTTTCATTGTTTACACAGAAAAAAATAAAGACGTTAAAAAAACTGTGGTGCATAAGCAATGAATCTTGGAACAGTGCACACCTTTTAAAAATTAATAAACTTTCTTTTGTAGACCAGATTTTAAGTTATGGAAAAACTGAGCAGAAAGTACAAGAGAATTCCCATATACCTCCCCCTTCTGCCCCTCCACATTTTCCCCTACCATTAACATCTTGCATTAGTGTAGAACATTTGTTATAATTGAGGAACCATATCGATACATTATTATTAAAGTTTAGAATTTACATTAGGGCTCACTCTTGGTATTGTACATTCTATGGGTTTTGATAAAGATACAATGATATGTCTCCCCCATTGTAGCACTGTAGACAATAGCTGCATTGTCTAATAGATCCCCTGTGCTCCACTTATTTGTCCCCTTCCTCCCTCTCCGTGAACCCTTGGCAATCCTTGATCTTTTTACTGTTTCCATAGTTCTGCCTTTTCCAGAATGTTGTATAATTAGAAACATATCGGAGCCTTTTCAGACTGCCGTATTTCACTTAATTACATGCCTTTAAGTTCCCTTCATGTCTTTTCATAGCTTGACAGCTTGTTTTTATTGATAAATAATATTCCATCATCTGGATGTACCACAGTTTGATCTATTCACCTATTCAAAGATAATTTGGTTGTTTCCAAGTTTTGGCAATTATGAATAAATCCATAAACGTGTACTCACAGGTTTTGGTGTAGACAAAAAGGTATTTTTAGATTTTTTTCCAGCTTTATGGAAATATACTTGACATATAACATTGTGTAAATTGAAGGTGTACAACCTGGTGATTTCATGTACGTTCATATTGCAAAACGATTACCACAGTCAGAGTGGTTAACACAACCATTACTTCACATAGTTACCCTTTGTGTGTCACTGTGGTAAACACATTTAAGATCTACCATCAGCAACTTTCGATTATACTATACAGCACTGTTAACTATATTCACCATTCTGTACATCGGGTCCCCAAAACTTACTGGTCTTATAACTGGAAGTTTGTATCCCTTGACCAACATCTCATTTCGCCCTCCCCAGCGAGTTCCATTCTATACTGTTTCTATCAATTTGGCCCTTTTAGATTCCACATATAAGTGAGATTATTCAGCAATTGTCTTTCTCTGTCTTGATTTATTTCACTTAGCATAACACCTTTAAGGTTCATCCATGTTGTTGTAAATGATAGATTTTTTCTTCTTTTTTATATATCTACACTAGAATATTATTTGGCCATATTTTGTCAATGGACACCTGGGTTGTTTCATATCCTGGCTATTATGAATAATGTTGCAATAAATGTGGGGGTACAGAGAGCTCTTCAAGAGAGTGATTTTATTTCCTTAAGATATATAGCCAAAAGTGGGATTGCTGGGTCATATAGTAATTCTGTTTTTCACTTTTTGAGGAACTCCATACTGTTTTCCACAGTGGCTGCACCAATCTGCATTTTCCCCAATAGTGCACAATGGTTCCCTTTTCTCCACATCCTCGCCCACACGTTATTTTTTTTATTATTATAATAGCCATCCTGAAGGTGTGGGGGATATATTACTGTGGTTTTGATTTGCCTTTCCCTGTTAAGTGATGTTGAACACCCTTTCATGTATTTGTTGCCATTTGTGTATCTTTGGATAAAGTATCTGTTTGGGTCCTTTGCCCATTGTTAACTACGATTTTATGGGTATTTGCTATTGAGCTGTGTGACTTCCTTGTATATTTTCAACATTAACTTCCTTATCACATATATATACTTTGAAAAGATTCTCTAATCCATGAATTGTCTTTTCATTTTGTTAACTGTTTCTTTTGCTGTGCAGAAGCTTTTCAATTTGACACAGTCCCATTTGTTTACTTTTGCTTTTGTTTCCTGTCCTATCCAAAAAATTGTTGCCACGACCAGTGTTAAGAGGCCTTTTTTCCCGTGTTCCTCTATGAGTTTTATGGTTGCAAAAGTCTTACACTTAAGTCTTTAATCCATTTCAAGTTAATTTTTGCATGTGGTATAAGACAGGGACTCAATTTCACTCTTTTGCTCATGAATATCCAGTTTCCTCAACACTTCAAGCTTCTTACATGCTGGATTGGAAACGAGAAGTCCAGTGTACGGTTTTTAAAATACAAGTAGTTTCTCCATCCCATCTTGTTTCATTATTATGGGGAAGGAGACAAACCATAAGAGACTTCTAATCTCATAAAACAAACTGAGGGTTACTGGGGGGTGGGAGGATAGGGATAGGGTGGATGGGTTATGGACATTGGGGAGGGTTTGTGCTTTGGTGAATGCTGTGAAAGATGTAAGCCTGATGATTCACAGACCTGTACCCCTTGGGCAAATAATAAAAATAAAATTAAAAAAAAAACAAGTAGTTTCTTAATGAAATAGGCCTATTTTTAAATGAAATAGATGTTTCTTTACAGAATGCTTAGGTAAACCTGACACCCTTCATATTATCTCTTTTCATTTGCTTTCATTGCTATTTTTTTTTATTAATGAAGCAATACAGAGTAATCATTTAAAGTATTAAAGCAATACTTTATTTTTAAAAGAAATCATGTCTATAATTTCACCACTTGTCAAAAGTATGTTAGTATTTTGTTACATTTTGTTTCAGTATATCTAATTCAATATATCTCATTCAGCATATCTATTTTTTTTACTTTATTATTATTATTATTATTTACCCCAGGGGTACAGGTGTGTGAATCATCAGGCTTACACCTTTCACAGCATTCACCATGGCACAATCCCTCCCCAATGTCCATAACCCATCCACCCTATCCCTACCCTCCCACCCCCCAGTAACCCTCAGTTTTGTGAGATTAGGAGTCTCTTATGGTTTGTCTCCTTCCCAATAATGAAACAAGATGGGATCCAGAAGTATATCTAATTTTCTTTCTCTTCCCTCCTTCCCTCCCTGATTCATTTTTCCTTTCCTCCCACCTATATAAAATGTTCATTAGGGCGCCTGGGTGGCTCAGTGGGTTAAAGCCTCTGCTTTCGGCTCAGGTCATGATCTCAGGGTCCTGGGATCGAGGCCCGCATCAGGCTCTCTGCTCAGCAGGGAGCCTGCTTCCTCTTCTCCCTGTCTCTCTGTCTGCCTCTCTGCCTACTTGTAACCTCTCTCTGTGTGTCAAATAAATAAATAAAAATCTTTAAAATGTTCATTGCTTCACATATATAGGAGTGTATATATGTGTGTGTATTTATATATCTAAATATAGATATATGTAATTTAACTTTAATCTAATACATACAGTAACAAGCAAGTTTAATATGTAATTATATATTATATGTATTACTATGTACATAAAACATCATCTAATTCTATCTATATCAATATCTATAATTTCAATTTAATCCCAGATTGGATGGCATCCACTCTTCCCTGGGAGTTTGCTATAAAGTTTCCAATTGTTCAACCCTTATTCACCATCACCACCAAAGACCACTCCTCTGATAAACTGATACATACTAATTTTCTCTGGTGTCTCTCCTCCTAGCTCTTCCTCCCTTCAGTTCAGAAAGGGAGAAAGAGAAGATAATGCATTCAGGCAATGGGTACTCTTTCAAACATCATAAACCTGTGGTTTGTCCTTTCTCCAGAAAAGTAACTACCCTTTTCAACTTTTCCATTATTGCCTTTATTGAGATTCTCTTCTACCTCATGAAAAAATGTTTTTCAATAGTCCCCTTTTTGATCAAACATAATTTGCAAACTATTTGTGTAAAAAAATAGGATAAGGATTTTAACATATACATAATTGTTAAAAATAAAAGGCAGTAAATGTAAAAATTGAGGTATTTTAGAAAATTCATCAAACCAATTTTATTCTCAGTCAGTATTGTTGCTTTCAACTCTACGGTCAACTAATCCTTGACAAAGCAGGAAAGAATGTCCAATGGAAAAAAGACAGTCTCTTCAACAAATGGTATTGGGAAAATTGGACAGCAACATGCAGAAGAATGGAACTGGATCATTTCCTTACACCACACACAAAAATAGACTCAAAATGGATGAAAGACCTCAATGTGAGACAGGAATCCGTCAAAATCCTTGAGGAGAACACAGGCAGCAATCTCTTCAACCTCAGCCACAGCAACGTCTTCCTAGAAACATCACCAAAGGCAAGGGAAGCCAGGGCAAAAATGAACTATTGGGACTTCATCAAGATCAGAAGCTTTTGCCCAGCAAAGGAAACAGTTAACAAAACCAAAAGACAACTGACAGAATGGGAGAAGATATTTACAAATAACATATCAGATAAAGGGCTTGTATCCAAAATCTATAAAGAGCTTCTCAAACTCAACACCCATAAAACGAATAACCCCATCGAAAAATGGGCAGAAGACATGAACAGACATTTCTCCAAAGAAGACATCCAAATGGTCAATAGACACATGAGAAAGTGCTCAACATCACTGGGCATCAGGGAAATACAGATAAAAACCACAGTGAGATACCACCTCACAATAGTCAGAATGGCTAAAATTAACAAGTCAGGAAATGACAGATTTTGGCGAGGATGTGGAGAAAGGGGAACCCTCCTATACTGTTGGTGGGAATGCAAGCTGGTGCAGCCACTCTGGAAAACAGTATGGCAGTTCCTCAAAAAGTTGAAAATAGAGCTACCCTATGACCCAGCAATCGCAGTACGGGGTATTCACCCTAAAGACACAAAGGTAGTGATCCTCAGGGGCATGTGCACCTGAATGTTTATAGCAGCAATGTCCACAATAGCCAAACTATGGAAAGAACCTAGATGTCCATCAACAGATGAATGGATAAAGAAGATGTGGTATATATATACACACATATATAATGGAATACTATGCAGCCATCGAAAGAAACGAAATCTTGCCATTTGCAACAACATGGATGGAACTACAGGGTATTATGCTAAGCAAAATAAGTCAATCAGAGAAAGACAATTATCATATGATCTCTCTGATATGAGGAACTTGAGGGGCAGGGTGGGGNTGTGGTAGGGAGGGGAAAAAATGAAACAAGATAGGATTGGGACGGAGACAAACCTGAGACTCTTAATCTCATGAAACAAACTGAGGGTTACTGGGGGGTGGGAGGGTAGGGATAGGGTGGATGGATTATGGACATTGGGGAGGGTTTGTGCTATGGTGAGTATTGTGAAAGGTGTAAGCCTGATGATTCACACACCTGTACCCCTGGGGCAAATAATAATAATAAAAAAAGTTGCTTTCATTCAAAGTCAAATCTATAGTTTCATTTTCATTAAAATGGCTCTGTGGGGTGCCCAGCTGACTCAGGAAATAGAACATGCGATGCTTGATCTCAGAGTTGTAAATTTGAGCCCCACAGTGGGTGTAAAGATTGCTCAAAAATAAAATCTCAAAAAAAATAAAATAAAATCTCAAAAAAATTTTAAATGGCTCTGAGATATACATGTGTACACATGTCTACTTTACTAGAATATTTATGAGTTACTAAAATTTGACCTTTATCACTATTACAGTAGTTGTTGAGTGACACCCCCACCCAAATTCAGCATAAGAATTCAATGAATAGCATTAAGCTTCTATTCTAACCAATAAACCCAATAAGGCATCACCGATGGTATAACTTGAATCTCTGCTGCCTCAAAATGAGGTAAAAAGGAAAGCTAAGTATCACTAATTTTGTTACAGGAGATAAGCTCAAGTAACACTTTCATCTTTCTCATTTTTGGTATTGAACATAAAGTAAGAAAGAATTACTTCTGAAGTGCCCGGAAATACTTGCATTTCAGTCCAAGTACTCAATAACCAGAGGTGACAGAATCCATTTCCAAACTCTTCACTGCGGTAGGCATAGTGTGAAAACCTAACTCTTTCACATTAAATGAAATAAGAACACCTTGAAAAATTATGGCTGGTGCTTTCTCTACTGAGAATTTTCAACTTCTAGACTGAAAGAAAGAATACCAGTCTTTCCAATGAAATCTGAATCATTAAAAAAAATAATCTTGAGTAAATTGTCAGTATGGGTTTTAAGAGAGTACACGTAGTAGTAGTGTGAGTTGTCATTGAAACAAGAGGATCAGGAAATGCAGAGTCCATTAGCCAAGCTAGGTTATGCCCCATTAATGAGCAACCCCGAAATCTCCATGGCTAAAAACAAAAGAGCTGGTTTCTCATTTCTGCAAAATCCCTTGTGAGACAGGTCAATACTCCAGCCCATTGGCTCCCATGAAACATCCAGTGTGACTCCTCCATACCAATTCAAGCTTCCACAATTCCACAGCAGGAGATGAAAATTCTCGACAGTTTTATACCAACAAGTAAATGCTCTGATGTATTAGTGATACACATTATTTCTGGTGCTATACTTTCTTCCCCACTGCAAGAGAGTGGGGGATGGGAGTCAACCGGATGGAGAGGAGGCAGATACAGGATGAACAACGCAAGCCTTCCTGATCATGAGGTGAGCCCTGACACAGGGTTCATTTCAGGTTCAGACTCCTGATTTTTGCCAAGTGAAACTCCCGTTATCAATTCAATCTCTACATATTTGCAATTCATAGTACCAAACGTTATGTGAAAAAATTCTGTTCAGCACTCTCTGAAACTTGACTCTTCATCCATAAAATAAAATTAAAATTTAGCAGATTGACTATAGATCTCTCTAAAGTCAGCAGAAGCAGGCACCATGGCCCCAGCAGTTGAGAATATGGCTGATGGAATCACAGCAAGTTGGCCACCCCGCTCTGCTTTTTATTGACTGAGTTCTCATAGGCAAATCAACATACTCTAAGTAGGTTTTGTTTTGGGTTTTATTTATTTTTTTAGTAGTCTGAAGGTTAAAGTTTTACTTTATTTATTCTTCTACTTACAAGGTTAGAAGCATACAAAAAACAGGCCTAGAGAGATACTGGGCTCTCCAGATATGACCACTTTGCAACATGGGGCCAAGCACAGGTCATCTCAGGATCAGATCATGGCACAAGGCAGGAGGGACTGGGTGACAAGAGGGTTGCAGTCTGTGAAAGCTGTAGTTGCCACAGCCCTTTATCTATGTGCTTTTATGCAACAACATATAATGTGATACTAACAAAAAGGTCAGAATCCTCATTTTTTTGGGCTACCTAAAACTATTATTCATGCCTTTCAATTGTTTAAGATGTATATTACTGTAAATGACTGCTTGAGTTTCACCCCTACAAAACTAGCCTGAGACAAATAGCTATTAGCTTTTTCTCCTTTTCAAATACCCTTTTCAGTGTCCTTTTCCTGCTTATTTCTTCCCAAAGGTACTCAAGTCCTCATGGTGTCCTCTGGTTGTGCAGTACTATACCATCCAAACTCGTCCCAACAGAGAAGGAGTCAGGGGCAACGGCTTTGAGAAGGACATTTTAGGAGACAGAACATTTCTGGCATCCCTCAAACATGCTCAGGTGTATGACGAGTCTTGTGCTCCCAGACACACAAAATCTCTTTTTCTTCTGCATAGTAATGTTGTAGTGGTTAAGCTTCTGTTTCAATCTCTGTTTCAATTTTTTTCTTTTATAAACCATGAGTAAATTCCAGAGACCTGTTCTACAACATTGTATCTATAGTTAAGAATACTATATCATGTGCTTAAAAATTATTTGAGAGGGTAGATCTCCTATTAAGTGTCATTACCATGGGGGCTGGGGGGGAGAAGAAACTATGTAGGAACTTAAACCTAACCCTTTGCTCTAATTGTAAAGGACAACCGCTGTGCTTCAATTATCTATAATCAAGGAAATTAGAGGCTTTTTAAAAATTTTTACTTTCTATTAATATACTTGATTCTCAGAATTCTCACTCCTATTTTTCTCCAGATCCTTTATAATTTCTTCCCTAGTATTAGTTTATAAAAATTCATTCTCCAAGCTATTTTATACATATCGACAAATCTTTTGGCTTATATGGAAAGGCAAAACACCTTTAGTATATAGCAGCAGGTTCATCACAAGGCCATGATCACAATAATAGACTACACAATCCTGCTGAGGACCAACAAAGTTGAAAGACACATTATCTGATTTCAATAAATGTACACTCATCAAGGCACATGGCACTGGCAACAGAATAGACCAACCCAGAGATCAATGAACTAGAATAGAGAATCCAGAAATAGATCCATACAAATATAGCCAACTGATTTTTGAAAGAGGTACAAAGGCCATTTGGTGGAGAAAAATCTTTCGACAAATGGCACTAGAACAATTGGACAGTCATGTGAAAAATATAAACCTAGACATAGACCTTCTATCTTTCACAAAAATTAACTCAAAGTAGGTCATACACCTGATCACAAAATTATAAAACTTCCAAAAGAAAATATAAAATATCTACATGACCCTGGGTGTGGTGATGAAGTTTTAGATACAACACCAAAAGTACAGTCCATGAAACAGAATACTGGTAAATTGGACTTTATTACAAGTAAAAACTGTTCTTCAAAAGACACTTTTAAAAGAATGAAAAGACAAGCCACAGGGAGAAAATCTTTGCAGCACACATATCTGATAAAGGACTTGAATTTAAAATATACAAGGAGCTCTAAAAACTCAGCAGTAAGAAGACAAAGAACCCAATTTTTTTTTTTAAAGATTTTATTTATTTATTTCACAGAGGGAGAGAGATCACAAGGAGGCAGAGAGGCAGGCAGAGAGGGGTGGGGAAGCAGGCTCCCCGCTGAGCAGGGAGCCCGATGCGGGCCTCGATCCCAGGACCCTGAGATCATGACCTGAGCCGAAAGCAGAGGCTTTAACCCACTGAGCCACCCAGGCGCCCAAAGAACCCAATTTTTATCAAGGGGCAAGAACTGAACAGACACCTCATCAGCAAATAAGCAAATGAAAAGATTCTCACCATCATAAGTTGTGTGGGGGGGTGTAAATTAAAACGTAAATTAAAAAGTAATACCAGTGTACCTATTAGAATAGCTAAACATTTAAAAAACTGATAATACCAATTGCTGGTGAGGATGTGAAGCAACAGGAACTCCCAGTCATGACTGACAAAACGAGTTGTATGGCCTCTTAGAAATACAAGCTGGCAGTTTTTTACAAAGCAGAACATAGTCATACTGTATGACCCAGTAATCTTGCTCCTAGGTATTTACCCAAATGATTTGAAGAAAGTCTACAGAAAAACTTGCATGCAGATGTTTACAGCAGCTTAACTCAAAATCACCAAAAAATTGGAAGTAATCAAGAAGTCCTTCAATAGATGAATGGGTAAACAAACTGATACATCTATCATGGAATATCACTTAGTAATCAGAAAGAATGAACAAGCCACATAAAGATACAGATAAATCTTAAATATTGCTTAGTGGGGTGCCTGGGTGGCTCAGTGGGTTAAAGCCTCTGCCTTTGCCTCAGGTCATGATCTCAGGGTCCTGGGATCGAGTCCCACATCAGGCTCTCTGCTCAGCAGAGAGCCTGCTTCTTCCTCTCTCTCTCTCTCTCTCTCTCTCTCTCTCTCTCTGTCTCTCTGCCTACTTGTGATCTGTGTGTGTCAAATAAATAAATAAAATCTTTAAAAGAATATTGCTAAGTGAAAGAAGTCTATGAAGGCTACATACTATATGATTCCAACTATGTGACTTTCTGGAAAAGTCAAAATTAAGGAGACAGTAAACAGATCAGTGGTTGCCAGGGGTTCATGGGAAGATAGGGGCAGGGAGGAGAGGAGTGCGGTATAAAATAAGAGAAACATAGGGATATTTTGCTAGTGAAATTATTCTGTATGATCTTGCAATGGCAAATGCACAACACTGCGTTTGTCAAATACTACAGAACTTGATATCACAAAGAGTAAACCTTAAAACTGTTAGCAGATAAACTGAAGCATGCTAAAATTTATGAGTTTATTTGCATAAAACATTAATTCCAGTTGGGCAGTGCCTAACCGTTTAAGAGCACTCTACCAACAGAAACTACAGGAAAGGTATTTACAGAGGAGACATGGAAGCAAAGCAAGGAAATTATGTGATTGGCTATAGCTCAAAGGGACTTGTTCTTCCCTTCATTATTTTCCTTTTGGTACTTAGCTATGTACTCTGCACATAATAAGTATCAAATAGGAGTAAAAATACATTGAAAATGAAAGAGCTGGCTAATAAAGTAATTAAATATTGAAAACTTTGTTTTTACTTTGGCATTAGACCAATTATTGTGATCAGGAAGTGACTGACAACCTACATGGACACCCAGGCCATCTGGAGAGAGACCTGCGTGATCGCAGCCCGGCAGGGCCCTCTGGCAACACTGGAGGGGTAAGGCACTGCCTCGTACAGCACAGGGCAGGGAAGAGCAGGGCAAGCTGAATGGGAGAGACTGGAGAAAACTCCACACAGGAAAACAAATGGAAAAGTTATTACCCCTGCAAAGAAAGTTCCTCCTGTGTTTATCTGACCCACTTCACCTGAGTTAGACAACATTTTTTTCCAGTAAGAGGGAAAGCAGTTTTATTCCATCACAAGTAGTACTGAGAATGTTGTTTTTGATGGGCCTAAAGGGAGGGAATGAGAGGAGGATCTTTGCCTTCACAAATTAGCCCCTCTGCTCTAGCAGTTGAGCTCTGGGGTCCGGGGGTGGGGGGTGGGGTAGAGGATCTGCAGTTTGGGGCAGTTTTCTAGGGCAGCCAGGTGTGAAGCTGGAAGCAAAGCAGTTGAAATTTTATCACCAGGCTCTTGCCAGCAGACAGTGAGTGTCTCACACGTTCCCTCTGGTTATGAACAAAAGTTTGAATTATTTAGTTCAATATCATCTTCTATTTTGCAGTGAACTCTAGTTAGAGCTGGTTTTAAATTGGATTGCTCTCTCTGTTGGGACAGGAATGCACAGTGTCATCTTTCCTGATCAGGTCATGGACAATCCCGAAAACCAGAGCCTCGCTCTCTGGGAAATCAGCCTTTCCTTTCTTCTGTGTGGATCACTACATCATCCTTTGCAAACAAAGGAACACAGCCTCTTTTCCATGATAAACACCTATTGCTTCTGTGGACATTCCTTGCATATTAGAGTAATGGAAAGAGGTGAATAGTGCTCAGTTAAGCCCAAAAGGAGAAAAGAAAGCAAACTAATGTATGTAACTTGATCTCTAAGATCAAAATAAATAATTTAGGATACAATTACTGATAGGGAGACTGCTAAGAAAAGGAACTTATTTTTAGTTTACAATGTAACCGGGCAAAACAATAATTGTAACCACTTGTTGAGCATCTATGTGTTTGGGTATATACCCAAAAGAAATGGAAACATATATCAACACAAAATCTCATGTTTGAATATTAAGTGAAGCATTATTCATGGCAGTTAAAATGTGGGAGCAATCCAAATGTTTATCTACTGATGAGTGGATAAACACTGTGTGCATCTATCTATACAGTGGGCTATTTGGCTATAAAAAAGAATGAAGTATTGATACATGCTACATCGTTGATAAACCTTGAAAATGCTGTGGTTAGTGAATGAAGCCAGACACAGAAAATGACATATTGTAGGATTCCATTTACATGGAATGTCCAGAATAGGCAAACCTATAGGGACTGAAAGCAGGTGAATGGTTGCTTAGCGCTGGGGTAACAGGGAGGGAGAGCAGAGATGGGATGGCAAATGGCTGCTAACAGGTATGAGGTTTCTTTTTGAGAGTAATGAAGATGTTCTGAAATTAGACTGATAGTTGCACTACTCTGTGGATATACTAATCATCACTGAACTGTACACTTCAAATGACTGTATTTTGGAGTTTGTGAATTATAGCTCAGTAAATCTGTTGTTTTGTTGTTGTTTTGTTTTTTTTATAAAAGAATACATACTATCACTGATGACGTTAGCCTTATTCACCTAGCTGGTTTCACACTGTAAAACTACCTCTTCATTCTTCTCCATCCTCCACCCGTTGGAAGAAATGGGAAGAGAATTAACCCCCGTTTCTGTGACAGGAGGAATACCTCCATAAGTTATTCGGAATTCCTCTATGTAGGAGGTTTTTTTCCTCTTCTAGCTCATTTTTGTATTTATTCAATAATTTTTAATCAGCATAAACTCATTGGTATTTATATTTTTTGCTTTGGAATATAATCAAATACATCATTATTCATTTTGCTACTCAAATTGTTTCAGCTTTGGTCATGGGAACTCTTTCAGGTTGGGGCTTATGTAATTACAAGTCAATTACTTTACAGTAACAAGTAGAGGTGATCTGGACATGCAAACAGCCAGTTCAGAAGCTGGCAGTCCACTGATCAGAAGCTCACATGTGCACAGCAAAGTTGCCTTTAAGCCATGAGCATTTCATGGATGGTGGAATCAGCCAGGGTGTTCTATAGGAGTTGTCGGGAGTGCTGGCAATGAATCTGAAAGTCAATTTAAGAGCTTCAGCTCAAATGTTAACTCAAAAACAAAGCCTACCATGCAGAAAGAAAGTATCAAAGCCCCCAAATGCAACTGTCCAATGTTTCCAGAGACATTTTTTTACTACCCAGGCAAAGAATCTTATGCTTTTCAAAGCACACCTGCTTTCCCCCCGCCCTCTGCTTGACAGAAGATGACTCAGCACTAAAACAATCCAGATGCACTAATGAGACTCCTGAAAGGAATGCAACCTCTTTCTAGAGCTACAGAGGTTGTCTTAGGTGATGAGCACAGCCTAGGCTGCAGAGAAGTTATTGCTCTGTTCTGTTTCAAAGCACATTTCAGGCCCACTCCAAGCTTTACACAGCAACTTATTAAAGAATCTAAGTAAATCTCAACATTTGGCTGACCTTTGATAGTGTCCCTTTTAGAGAACAGGAGAATCTATTCAGTGGTTTGTTTGCCATGTTAACAGTAATGCTTTCATTTATGATAGCTGTCTGTTCCAGGGGACAGTTCTTTCAGGGCAATTATGTTCTATTAGGGAAAATTACACAGAAACTTGAATTTCCAGTAACAAGCATAGGAAAACAGAAAAGCACTGTGAATTAAAATGTTCTGTTGCTCTGGTTTTATAAATATATGTTTAGGATAAACCCCCAAGAAGCAATTGGTTTTCTGCATATTCACGAACTCATTCATGTATTCATTCACTCAACAAATAGTTATTGGAGATCAACTATATTTTAGAAGTAGAATGTCTAGGATAGAAAATAGAAAAAAATGTAAGATATATTTTATTGCAATAAAGTCATAAAGTTATTGTCAGTGAGTCAGTGAGGACTTGTGTCAGGGTTTAGTTTGTGTGGATGAGCAAGACTTCCCTACAGATGTGGCATTTTTATTAAATTTATAATATTAAACTATATTAAATTAATATCTAAATATTTTTAGATATTAAAATAATAAGATCCACTCAAGTGAAAGCTGAGAATGGTACCTTCCAGACAGAGAAGCCAGTACGCAGGGCTTCAGCAAAGTGCATTGGCGGAGAATGGGGACAAGAATGGGGAGTAATGGGTAAGGAGGTTGGTCAGAGATGTGGGAACCAGGTAGGTCAGGGATTAGAAATCTCAGGTAGAGTCTGAATTAAGTAAAAATCAAAGATCTTAGAAAGATATGACCTAGAAGTCCAATAATCTGCTTCCTATATTAAAATACTCTGCTTACTTGCAGAGAATGAATTGTAAGAAAGCTCAGTGGTTAAGCCTCTGCCTTTGGCTCAGGTCATGATCCCAGGATCCTGGGATTGAGCCCGGTATCGGGCTCTCTGCTCAGCGGAGGGCCTGCTTCCCCCACCCGCCCCTCTCTGCCTGCCTCTCTGCCTACTTGTGATCTCAATGAAATGAAATGAAATGAAATGAAATGAAATGAAATGAAATGAAATAAAATAAATAAAGCAAAAAGAGATGTTAAGGATACTCATTCGGAGACTCACATTTAGTTCAGGCAGGAAAGAGGTGGTGGTGGGTGGGCATTGCCTGACAGCAGAGAACAGGTACTGAAATTTAAAGCAAAGACTTTACTGATCAATGAGATGTGTAAAGAAGCTCAGGGCTCCTGAATCCAGGGAATGGACTTTCACCTTGTAAGATTACAATTTATTCAACCGAGAATACAGAAAATAACAGAAGTGTGGTGGCCACACAAACTGTAGGTGAGGTAGGATATCTTAGCCCAGATCTCCTAGCTACCTCAGAGAAATTTACAGTTTTGTTTTACTAAACGTCCATCATATTTTTCTTACTTGAAGAGAAGTAAGAGGCTTTATTTGAAAGAAGCTAGTTTGTGGGCACCTGGGTGGCTCAGTGGGTTAAAGCCTCTGCCTTTGGCCCAGGTCATGATCTCAGGGTCCTGGGATCGAGCCTGGCACTGGGCTCCCTGCTTGGCGGGGAGCCTGCTTCCTCCTCTCTCTGCCTGCCTGCCTCTCTGCCTACTTGTAATCTCTGTGTCAAATAAATAAATAAAATCTTAAAAAAAAAAAAGAAAGAAAGAAGCTAGTTTTCATCAGAGGCTGTACATTCATGATTGTGGGAAAGAGAGAGATCAAAGCCAACTCTTGTCTGGGCCAGCATTGTTTCCAACTCTGTCTTCCCATAGATGAACAAAATCAGTTGTACACTCCCCTGGGTGCATTAATAATGCTATTAAGTGCATGTGGAAGAGAGCAATGGACCGCCAACATGGCTGACCTTTCCTCTGTCAGTTGACCACAGAACAATTCAGAGTGGGGGCAGCTTCTTCAGGCTTCAGCCTCACCGACTCCCTTTGCTTATCCTGCACACAGTGGAGCCTCACACAATTCTGACAAGATCATTATTCTCAGGACGCTTAAGAAAAAATCTGCTAATACAGATGGTGTCCTTGAATAATAGGAGTTTTCACTCAGGACAGACTTTCAGAAGCAACAGAAATATGCCCCTGTAAAGCAAACTTTTTAAAATGTATGCATGTGCACTTTTAACGGTCTTCTATAATAAAGCAAACATCTCCTACAGGGAGGTTATTAAAGTCATGGGCATTAATTTCCTATTGCTGCTCTGACAAATTACCACAAACTCAGGCAGCTAAAACAACACAAATTTATCATCTAACAGTTCTGGAGGTCAGAAGTCTCAATTCAGTCTCACTGGACTAAAGTCAAGCTGTTGGCAGGGCTGTAGTGTTTCTGGAGGCTCTGAGGGGAATATCCCTTTCCTTGACCTTTCCAGCTTCTAGAAGGCCCTGCACCCCTTGGCCAGTGGCCCTTCCTCGCACCGCACCAACCTCTTGCCTCCATGGTCATATATATTACTGGCTCTGGTCCTCCTGTCTCCTTCTCATAAGGACCCACAATAAGATTGTATTGGGCTCGCTGGGATAACACAGGATAACCTCCCACATCACAGGATACTTCAACATCTCAGCAATGTCCCTTTTCTGTGTAAGTTAACAAAGTCATGGGTTCATTAGGACATGGACATGGGGGTGGGGTGGGGGAGTATAACCCAGCCTACCATACCCTCTGTAGTCAAATTTCACATCCTGGTCTCTGCAATGTACCAGAACTCTGAGAGGGCAGAAGAATACAAGTGGAAACTCCCAACTTTAAAAAATAACTTAGTATATATTAAAAAAAAAACTTAGTAGAAGTAAAAATAAGCAAACAAGAAATTTTAAAAGATGCCATCAAACTAGTAAAATCTCATTCAAGGGATCAACTTAATTTTGGCGGCCTTGACTGCCATAAGATTTAGCATGGTCTTTTTGCTTCTTAAAAGTATTTGTGGGCCAGTGGGACTTTA
Source organism: Ailurus styani (assembly GCA_002007465.1). Classification (NCBI taxonomy): domain Eukaryota; kingdom Metazoa; phylum Chordata; class Mammalia; order Carnivora; family Ailuridae; genus Ailurus; species Ailurus styani. Next base: position 478,489 of record LNAC01000522.1, read on the forward strand.
AAACTCAGGGGGAAAAAATGAAAGACTGTAAGGCAGCAGATAGTGATTATCTGTGATTCATAATAAACAGAGTACCAGATATGAATGCCAATGAAAAATACACAACTAACCGTTTGATGGCATGATGTTTTGGTCTTACTGTAATGCACTGGTGCTAAAAATGAAATTCATAATAAACAAGTTTTTTCCTGTATTTAAATTATCTCCAGATTAATTCAGGAATCCCTTTAGGGTGGTTGAACAGCTTTTCATTCTGCAAATACACTGCAGCTGGAGAATTAAAGAGTATTAGAGGAAGAGAGTTTAAAAAAACTCAGTGGAACTAGAACAGAAACTATTATGTTGCCTGTATGGTAGTTTATTTTTTAAATACTTCCATATCCATTGGTTCTTTTGTTATTCATACAAAAATATTTGAGCCTTTCCCCTCCATATGCCGGGTGTGCATTGTTGAGGATCTGATAGGCCATTACATGAGGGAGGTTCAAACAGGGTCAGTTTGACTCCTAGGTTGAAACTGGATAAAGGGAAGGAAGGACTGAATGGAGGAGACTGGTGTGAATAGTGTGATGTCTGTGTGTGACAGGTTACTCTCAACAGTAACAGGAATGCTAACTTAGCATCTGATGTACTCTCATCAAGAATCAGTAACCTAGAGATGGTTCCTCAGTATTTCAAAGGATGCAATCAGAATCCACACCAGAGGGTTTGGTAGTTAGCAAAATTAACAAAGAAGCACAATTACGTTGTTTAGAATGAATGAAGGCTAGTTGGAAACATCTGCACAGGCCCCACTACCCTTGCCTGAATGGAGTACGAGAAGCCTGCAAGTCCCATGCCTGTGGCTTCAGTCTGCCTTCAAGGCCTGGAGCTGTTGCCCCACTGATTCTTGATTTGTCTACTGAACCCCACCTCAAGGCTGACTGGTCCTTCCATCAGAATTTTTTGTCCCCCTCGAAGTAAACCTGATGATACCTCTGAACTACAAAAATAGGTTGTATAACTTTTTGTACATGATTGCTAATAAATATTTGTATATTTGGTAGAATTTGGTCCAAGACTTGCTTTCTCTGTCACATACCATCTTACAGTTAGTGGGGGAAGGGAGTGTAAGGCAGCCAACCTTCATCTAGCTGATGAGAATGGATTCACCAAAAGAACCTGACATTTTTGGAGAGGTCAAATCAGTTTAGATCCATTCACATCTAATAAAATGATTTAGCTCTTTATTTTAATCCAAATCTGGATTCTATGTGCTTGTATTTCATGTTGGATGTTTCTATGTTCAAATATAACATTGCTCTGAAGTTTCCCTTTCAAGCTATCTTTATTAGGTCCTAGATATATAAAAATGACTGGAAAGAATTCAGTCAGAGTATGAGGAGTGTGTTGGGATTGTGGGTGATTTCTATTCACATCTCTGTACTGTGATGTAGTTTACAAATTTCAAGAAACATATTTACAGTCCTAAAATCCCATTAAAAATTCTTAAACATTTTAAAGATCATTCAATCATTATTTCTGGTATTTTGAAAGTGAACTTAGGCCAAAAGCTTTCTCTAGTTAAGACAAAGCTTTTCAGATAATATTTAACAGAAATTTTATGATTTTATGTAACTACTTTTTTAGATGTACTACACAAAAAATATTTAAGGAATTATATTTATATTAATATTTATGCATTAGTTATATTTTAAATTCACCCACTGTTTTTGAGAAAAAAATTTCAATATATGAAATATAATGAAAACATTTTCAATAAGTTCTCCTCACAGAACATTTAACATTTCTCATTTATATTATTACCAATTGTATTTTAAAAGTTTCTTCCCTCACCCTCCATAATAAAACGTGACAAGTACAGGTCTCAAAATCAATTTTAATGATTATTCTTGGATGAAGTGGGTTATGGGTGAGAGAGTTCATTTTGTTTTTCTCTGGGACTTTTGAATATTTTGGTATTTGCATCTTTGGGTCCTCTGCTTGGTAGCAATCATTATTTAAGTTTAAAAAGAAACATTAAAGGTGAAATTCATTCTAAAGTAATACTTTTGTGTGGAAGTTTGCTCTGTATTCTAATAGAGATTATGCTCTCTTTAGGTAAACAATTTAATGGATTATATCTGAATAAAGCATGACTTCTAAGGCTTCTTTTTCCCCCCAAATTATGCGGTTCTCAAATAACTATCTGCACACCAGGCAACTCTTACCAGAGGGTCATCACCTGAACTCACTTTCTGAAGGGCACTTTTAAGAAAAAAATTTCCACAGGTGATTTTAGCTTAATGGTAAAATGGATGATCTGGGAGGCATTTCAAGCTCATTCCTGCAATGCCCGGGCACGGCAGAGTTCTGCAACCAGGCTTCAGGGGAACTAGATAAAAAATGGACAGTATCTGCAATTTCCCAGCAGCTCTGCACCACATGACCTCCCACAATACCTCTAGTTGATAGCGCTGAGTGATAATTTTGCTATAGGCTGTTCAAGAGGGGCGCTTTTGAAAACATGACAGCTACAGATTGGAGACAGGATAAGGTGGCACTGAGGGGGAATGACATTTTAAGGCTGTGAGCAATTTCTCAACTTCTGGAAATTCTGTTGCCTGGCGTTGGTATGCAGTTCTTAGGGTAACTGCGCCCTCTGGTGGGCACCTTTGGAAGCTATAAAGATTTCACGCTAAGTCCTTCAAATAACTGCATCCTTCCTTAATCCTTGTTCCCCGCACTCTTTCCACGAGTTTTTATTTTCTTTCTACAAATTCCTAAACCAGTTAGCGAACATACTGCACACTGTCCACGAGTCAGGGAAGACCCACACCTCAGGCCTTTGCTCTGTTCACGTGAAGTGGACAAACCAAATACAGGTGAACCTTCTGGCCCTAACAGGCTTTACTGGGGCACAGAATAGTTCCCCCACCACCATGCGTGGGGGTAAGTTCCCAGACCTCCAGCGGATGCCTGAAACCACAGATAGTACCCAACCCTCTCTACACTGTTTTTTTTCTGTATGGATATACCTGTGATGAAGTTTAATTTATAAATGAGGCACAGTAAGAGATTAACAGTAATTAATCAGAACTGTAACAATATACTGAAATAAAAGCTAGGTGAATGCGGTCTCCCTCTCCCTCTAAACATAGCTTCCCAACGTACTCACCCTTCTTCCCGTGACGATGTGAGACGATGAAACGGGGAGGCAGGGGAGGAAGTTAGATAAATACCCGTCAGCCACTTTCTGACGTAACGTGAGGCTGACGTTGACGTTTTGACGTTATGACGCTGCGTCAGAAGGAGGAGCAGCTGCTTCTGGACCTAGGGTAACTGAAACCGGAAGGTAAGGACTCCTGTGTTCACAGAACAGTATGGGCATCTGCCCCCGCAAAGCCCGGTTCTGTCCCTGTGGACCCTGTGGCTGGCGTGTGTTTAAGCCGGGCCTTGCCACCCACACCCAACAGGGAGACCTCCAGGAAGGAACTTGACCCCTCGAGTTTTGGAGTCACTGTTTCCATGGCCCCTTCTGAGTGTGTACATGTGTGTGTCTCTGTGTTTGACTGTATGTGTATATGTGTGGGGGTGGTGTTTGTTTCTTTTTTTCTGTTATCATCAAACCTCTAATATTCAAAGACTGTTTTAAATATTGCAACTTGATGTCAACATTCTGAGTAATCAAGGGAGGGCCTTCTGTTCCCATGTTCAGCAAAGCAGGTGTGGGGGAGAGGCAGTGAGTGATCAGAGGTGGGGGGGGCGGTAGAAAGGAGTGGGGAGACTAGTAATGGCTTAAAGGAATCCACAGAGACCTGGCGAGAAGTAGTCCCGAGCCACGTGACTCAGCCACATGGCCAATGACAACAGAGATGGTTTGGGGGGACACAGGAGAGCTCTCTGCCTGCAGCCCTACAGATGTCTGAGGGGCACAGCTATTCATCTCAACCCCCTATGTACCCAGTGTTGGGGGCTCACAGTAGTCACTAAAGGGAAGCGAAGTCCCCAAAGCTGAGGACTCTGGAGCTTATTGTTTAAAGGAGAAACTACTATCGAGACACTAGATATTACAACAATTATATTTGAAAAGTCAAGAGTATCAATTGAAGCAGTTGATTTAATATTTCCAGATATTGTAGCTACATAGAATTATTTAGATAAAGTGCATTCTGTCTGGAATCCTGTGGTTTAAAATGTGACAAAAAGAGGTATCAAAGTGCCATCTAGTGGGACGATAGAGAATTAAGCTGAAAATATGTAGCAGCTAATGTTTCTTTTTTCCCTGTGAAAACAAATAATATGTTGTAATGGAAATTATAATGCTGTCTCATACATGACGGTAATAAGGAATAGGAGGCGGTAGGAAGGGTAAAGCACACGGAACAGTGTGCGGCCCATAGCAGGCCCTCCGGAAGAGGTAGAGATTGGAATTCCTTATTTGTACTCCTTTTCTCATTTCTGTTATATTCAAATGATATTATTATTAACAATATGAATCACTGATTGTTGGGCCTACTGAATCTCAGGTTTAGGATATCCATTTAACAAGCTCTCCGATTAACTCTGGAACGTCCATTTTAACTCTTTGGGGATAGAACGAAATGCTAATGATGGGATAGCCTTATGATCACCCCTTCCATGGGATTGTTTAAAAGGCTGCTCAAGGGGCACCTGGGTGGCTCAGTGGGTTCAGCCTCTGCCTTCTGCTCAGGTCATGATCTCAGGGTGCTGGGATCGAGCCCCACATCAGGCTCTCTGCTCAGCGGAGGGCCTGCCTCTCTGCCTACTTGTGATCTGTCAAATAAATAAAAATCTTTTTTAGAAATTAAAAAAAATAAATAAAAGGCTGCTCAAGAAGTTTATTTCCACATACACTATTCCCCAACACTGAACTAGAAGCTGCTGGAGTTTGAAGGAAGGAGGGAGGAGAATATATATCTCCTGAAATACCTTCAGTGTCGATGCCGTGGGTGCAGACAGAAGAGCAGCTAAATGTGAAATGCCTGTGGGTGATGTGTAGCGTCTTAGAAACCTGTTTCTTTCTAATGCGTCCCGCAGGGCAGCAGAGATGACTCTCTTCACACGGGACTTAATACCCTGAGTAGCGTGGGGAGGGGGGACTGGACACATAGATATCAATGTAAAATGCCCAGAATTCAGATAAATTGGAAGAATGAGCAAGTTGAGAGCCTGAGGGCTAATGGAGCTGCACACCGTTTTTATAACCAGCCATCAATACGCTGCTAAACTCACGTACTGATGTCAGAACGTCAAAGCTGCCAGTCACACCTGAGATTTATCATTTCGTTTCTCATTTATGAAGTAAAATCTGAATAAAGAAAAATTAATTTTCGAGTCAGGGGGAAAATAGTTTTACCTTAATTGCTACCACGCCACGGACACACTGAAATACAGATGATGCAGAAATATCACTCTAAAATAGCTTAATTAATCCTTCCCTCAATTAAGTGAAGGAATGACTTGAAAAATATACCTAGATCCACCAAGCCAAATCCAAATTAATGGTTTGATTATGTAGATATTCCTGATAAAGGAATTCTGGCCTTGACTCCTCATCACTGCTTTACCATTTTTATAATGGGGAGAATTATTTTAAAATGTGGCAGCAGAGATGTCAGAAAAACCCCTACTTTTTGTTGATACTGTTTTCCATGTAATGACAAAGGTTTCATATTTTGTATACTTTGTTAAGGTGCCCTTGCAACCAAGATCACAAGTGCCACCCTGGCTGTTCTTTTGAAAGTATCCAAGCACTGATATTACCTACAAATCCTCACCAAACTTAGAAATTCCTGCCCGTGCACAGCACAGTGTCCTTTGAAACTATCTTGTGGTTACAAAGTATGCACCCATTCACTAGGGCATGTTGGGTGAAGTGGAAAAGCTGCATCAGTAGATAAAAGTTGACATCTTTTTAGGTAAAACAAACACATACATACACAATTATAATCTCCATCTGGAAATCCCACCGTATATTATTACATTTGTCACAAAATTACCTGATACCTGAAGGGCAAAAGGGAAGAAAGTCATTTATTGGATATGTTTTGTACCAGTTACTTCATGAGTCATTTGAATAGTCTTTTCTCTGAACATTTGGGTTAAATGGACAATGACAGTAAATGATACACTTTTTCACACAGAAGGTTGGGGCTCTTAATCCAACATGACTGGTGTCCTTATAAGAAGTGGGGAAGAGACACGGGAGGAGGCCATGTGGGGACAGAGGCAGAGATCAGAGGGAGGCAGGCAGAAGCTGGGGAACAGCTGGGGCCACCAGCAGCTGGAAGAGGCAAGGAAGGCCCCTCCCCTGGTGGCCTCAGAGGGACTGAGGCCCTACTGACACCTCAGTTTTGGACATCTAGTCTTCAGAACTGTGAGAGAATAAATTTCTGTTGTTTTAAAACACTTTGTAGTAATTTTTGTAGTACTTTGTTACAGAAGCCCTAAAACAAAAACCACATGTGAAGATGAAGAAGCACTGAGACCCAGAGAGGAGGTGAAGCTGAGGTGAGTATTAAATAATCATTTCATTTTCTCTCTCTCTCTCTCTCTCTCTCTCTCTCTCTCTCTCTCTCTCACACACACACACACACACACACATACACACACAGGTACATTCCTATGGGATGGCCTTGGAAATGGCAAAAACATTCTCCCAAAAAGGAAAAGAAGCCTGCGCTGCTCTGATTAATGGACACCACACGCACAGTTGGAGTTGGGTCGAGCCCACAGACCACGGCTGGGAGACAGGCCCTCTGGCCGCCACCTCTTCCTGACATGGAGAGAAGCACACTCAAGGGGAATAAGCTCGCCCACAGACATCATGTAGAAAGGCACACTGACAGAAAAACCTACTGTGACAACACAACCACCAGTAACTGCTGCTGGGACATCCATGTAGTTGGTGAATTCTCTGAAGGTGACCTTCTAGTCATGGCCAATCAGAATGTGGAAAATCCTCTCACACGAGGAAAGGGAAAAGTCATTCTAACCCAGATTGGTGTAAGGTGTGGAAAAGCACACAACAAAGAAATGTTAGCACAATGTAGAGCCCAGAGGATGAGGAGAGAAGAGGGACTGAACAGGCCCAGAGGGAAAGATCTCTTTATCAAAATGGATCAGGTACCCTGAGTCTTTAATGAGGTTGGGCAACAGATAGGGCCCTAAGTGTAACATATAGAATACAAAATGTGTTGTTTACAGAGTCTTTCTTAAATAAATACCTAATATTGTATACGATTCTCATTCCAAAGTTTGAGTTCACTTCCTAGAATCTGTGATAATGACAACCTACAGGTGCCTAGGGTGCTGGCCTATGAGAGTCACACTAGGTGTGGCCGTGTGTGGCGTCATTACTCCCTTTCCCAAGCACCGCTCATCTCAGAGAGAGAGACATGGTTCTATAAAGAGTCCCAACCAAAATTATTCAAGAAAATAGAACTTCTAAAATTAGAAGAAAAAATAAACTATGTGCCGTTGAATAGTACAGTTCTAAGTGCCTAATATATGTAGGTTAAATTTAACTGAATCAGGGTAATAATAATACTTGAGGTCACTAAGTCCCAGTGCATCCCTTACTGCTGCAAGTAACAGAAAACCCAATTTGAACTGCCTTAAACACAAAAGGGAATTTACTGCTATGAAACAAGGGAACCCAGAGTTGGTTCAGCCTTCAGGCATTCTGTCTCCATGTCTCGGTGGGCCCTGAGCTGGCTTCTCAAATTTGCTGCCATGAGTGCTTCCTCATTCACATGGAGGAAGAGGAGGAGAAAGGCATTCGCCCAACAATCAAGGTCTTACATGTTGCTCAGACTGACATCTCTGAGCCAATCCCAGTAGCTGGGGGAGGCCATGTGCCAGCTGCCTAGACCTGCTCAGCCACAGACAGATGGATCCATCCCTGGAACCAGAGATGGCACTACTTCCTCCCCCAAGTCTATGTCTATAACCTGCAAGGAGTAGGATAGCCAACCAATATTTTCATAATACTGAGCTACTGTCCAGCTGGAACAAGATAAGTTCTGGAAGGTTTTTTTTTTCTTTTTCTTGCAAGAATTCTTACCATGTTATAAGGCTGCAAGGATCATACTCTATTTTTGTCTACATGGTAACTACTAAATTAATACTTAAATAAAAATTAAGCTGTTAATAAGTTGGTGACCTTATACAGGTGATGTTTAATGTCATTTATATTAAGGAAATTGCAAAAATAAAACTACATTGAGACACTTTTCCCAACTATCAGGCTGTCAAAAATTCTCAAGTTTGATGTCATTAAGTTAGCCAAAGGGTGGCCCTCTGTTATATTGCTAATGGGAGAGGTTTTTGAAGATAAATTGGATAATATTTATCAAAATTACAAATGCATTTACTCTTTTGGTTTTGTTTTGTTTTCACCAATTCTACTTCTGGAATATATGCTACAAATTTACCACATAGGAATGAGTGAAAAAATTGAAAACCACTTTAGTGTCCATCAGTAGGCAGCTGGTGTTTGGAATCCCCACACTGGAATACCATACTTTTGTAAAAAAAAAAAAAAAAACAGACTGAGTAAGCCCATTGGGTACCAAACAGAAATATTTCCAAGGCAGAACATGAAAGGGAGAACAGTGCTGAACAGTGTTAGGGTGTGCCATCTTTTGGTGTGGAGCAGGGAACCTTCTCATAGGTATAAGGTATATTTTATACTTTCTCCCAGCATTTTCATTTCTGAATCATGGACATGTGCTTACTGTTCAAAAATTAAGATAATATACAGTGTTAAGTATGACAAAACTAATGTGTGTGTTTCTCTCAACTATTTGTCAGGAAAGACTTTTCAGAAAGATCTTCCTCTCTGTCCCTCTTTTAAAGAACAAACATTTTTCAGGAATGGATTAGTAACACATGGTCCCCTCCCCCTTTCATGCCTCTTCCTCTCCTTTTGAACAACAAAAAAGACACAAGTGGGGAATGTAAAGGAAAGATCTCTTCCTATGAAGAATGATACCACAACATTTTTTAAAGTGTTACATCAAGACTACTAAGCTAATAAGCAGATAATAAGAAAATTATTACTGCTGTTTGGTAATTTTAATGGTGCTCAAGTCTCCATCTCAGTCTTGTTTGACTCTATATGTGTTTTGGATCTGGCCCCTTTAGACCGTCCCAGTCTTTTTTGTTTTTGTTTTTGTTTTGTTTGTTTGCTTTTTTAAGATTATTTATTTATTTATTTGATATAGAGAGAGAGATCACAAGTAAGCAGAGAGGCAGGTAGAGAGAGAGGAAGAAGCAGGCTCCCCGCTGAGTGGGGAGCCCGATGCGGGCCTTGATCCCAGGACACTGAGATCATGACCTGAGCCTTAGGCAGAGGCTTTAACCCACTGAGCCACCCAGGCGCCCATCCCAGTCTTTTTGATTTGGGATTCTGTTTGCTTTTGTTTTGCATTTGTCTTCCTCAGGACAAGCTCCTTTTTATCCCAATCTTTGAACCTGTCCCAAATGCTCTTCTTCCTCTCCATTATCATAGAGCCATGTACATCCCTCCCACTGAAGTTTTATACTTGTGTAATTGTTTTATTTTTGTTGTTCATGCTAACTAGATTGGGCTCCATGAAGGTAGGGACATAGCTACTCGCTTACCACTATGTCCTCATAGTTCAGCATGCTAAGTATTTTTCGTACTGGATAAGATGTAATGTTGTTGACACAGGTTGAAAACGGCAGTGGGAACAGTGCACATTCTAGTCATCAGAAACAATAACCAGGCAAATACTCGCACTAAAGAGAAAACCCCAACACTGAGCATACAGGGAGCTGTTCTGAAGATAAAGAAGACTCTACAATAGACATCCACTTGTTCCCAAATTGTTTTTTCCCTGTAGTCTGGAGGTGCTTTGTATTGATTTCTGTCCCATCCCTTTCTTACCATGACTGTGGATTTGTAAACTCATACCGTGGTAGCTTTTCTTTGGAAAGCTCTAGCTTATCCCCTCACCTCCATCAGCTTCCCTTACCCAGAACCATACCAAATAAATATACAACCTATGCACGAATAGTTTTCTAGGCAGGTACAACTTTAAGATTCTCCCCCTAAGATACCACTTCCAGGTGAATTACAGCATTCAATCCTTTCCCATATAGAAATTCTAGAGTCCACATTCACACACACTCATGGTTTGTGTCTATCCAAACTAATTTAAAAACATATTAAAATTGAAATGACAGGGGTGCCTGGGCGGCTTAGTTGGTTGAGCATCGAATTCTTGATTTTGGCTCAGGTCATGATCTCAGGGTCATGGAATCAAATCCTGCATCAGGCTCTGTGCTGAGGATGGAGCCTGCTTAAGATTCTCTCTCTCACCCCTCTGCCCCACCCCCCACATCTCTCTCTCTCTCTTAAAAAAATTGAAATGACAAAAATTCCTGATTACTCTGAAAACCGGCCATTGAATCCAGTCAAGTTCTTCTTTCACAAAAGAAAGATGTTCATGTAGGCGGAGTACAGATTCTTGCAAATTGAGGGTGATTGTCTTTGTGCCCATTTTCTCCAGCTCCCAGTTCTCGCTTCATGAATCTTTTTATGGTGGTTGCTTTTGGCAGCTCTACCAGAACCTCTGGTGCTACAGCGTGATTCTTGAATCTTAAAAAATATCAATACTTGAATCTTAAAAAATATCACTGTATAGTATTTCTTTGGCCCAGTAACATGTGATCAAAGAGCAAAAGACTGGATGCTGAAAACAAACAACGATTATCATAGAATGGAAATTTTGAAGATGACCATTTGTTTCTCTTGGCACATTCTCACATATATCCACCCCCTTCAATGTGTTGCTGTCTCAGTACCATAACCTGTGGAGGAAAATGGCGGCCCAGTGTCTGTCTTCAGTGCAATCAAAACCCTCCTCCCAGGAATAATCTGGTTTGCCTTTCAGGTGTCAAATGGCATGTGGGGACTCTTTCACACTGCTTGAGTTTTCTCCAAAATCCAGTCCACATACTTAACCACGTTGGTGTAAACCCCCGGCCGTTCCCTTTGACCGCAGCCTTCTCCCCAGCTGGTGATGCCCACCAAATGCCAGACCTCGTTGTGTTTACAGGACAGGGGGCCCCCTGAGTCTCCCTGTGATGGGGGGAGTGGGGGGGGGAGAAAAGGTGCACAGATGAGTTCAGATGCTTCTCATCTTAAATACATTTTCCTCAGAGAGATTTTGCCTAAAATTCTGTTCTTGGCTCTTTAATAAACTTCAATGTAAGTAAAATAAATATACCATGGTTCCCAGGAGACTGCTTTTTAAATGCGTTAAACTTTCTGGGGTGCCTGGGTGGCTCAGTCAGTTAAGTGTTCAACTCTCAGTTTCCGCTCAGGTCATGATCTCAGGGTCATGAAACCAATCCCTGCATTGGGGTCCACGTGTGGAGCACACTTGGGATTCTCTCCTCCTCTTGCTGCCCCTCCCCTGCTTGTGCGCATGCGTGCTCTCTCTCGCGCTAAAAAAAATGCATTAAACATTCTAATGTGAATATATTTAACTGGTTGAAAACACTCTTACCTTACAAGCATCCTTCCCTCCTTCTTTATAACCGGCACAGATCATCTTATTGGTTATTTTATGCTTTCTGTATCTTATCTGGCATTCTTCAGTTGTCACCAAGGGTATGCTAGCTTTCTGGAGAGTATTTTGGATTTTTCCTGAAAAAAAAAAAGTTTGGTTTGTTAATGAAATAATCATATGTACATAATATAAAGGTACGAATTTAAGATCAAAATCATACTTATAAAAAATCTAGAAAAAATATTACATTTACCTTATAGACCTTTTATAATTACAAAATATAGAGAAGAGGTTATTTGTTAACATTAAGTTCAAAACTAAGTATGCCTCTAACTGGAATTACTGCCCACAGAAAATAACTGGATTACAGGCCAGGATATTTCATGAAAAGTGTTAGGTTTCACATTACACTTCATTAAAAATAATTAGTCTTTAAAGACACTGTCATGTTTAAAATTTCCAATCAAACAGATGTAGGATCCTCCTCACTTGGGTAACTTTGCCTTTTCATTTTTAAAAAAGATTTTATTTATTTGTTTGTTTGAGAGAGAGAGAAAGAGAGAGCAAGAGCATGAGCAGGGGGAGTGGGAGAGGGAGAAACAGACTCTCCACTGAGCAGGGAGCCCAAAGCCGGGCTCAATCCCAGGACCCTGAGATCATGACCTGAACGAAGGTCAACGCTTAACTGACTGAGCCACCCAGGTGCCCTGCCTTTTCATTTTTATTAACACGCTTCCTGTAGTTGAAGGATGTAATTATTTTACTCGAATTTCAGCTGTATGCCGTGATACAGCAGAAAAAGGTAAACCTGAACTATGTTCTTTACCTTTAGGATGGAGCACACTGAGAAACTGAGAAACATCATTTCTTTTTTTTTTTTAACATATGCACTACATTTACTAGTTTATTACCTGATCCTGGATTTATTTCTGTGTTTACTATTTGTCTTAAGGTCAAAGATGTCATCATGTCCACTGGTGGTTCTAGAGCAAACAAATGTTGGCTGACAGATTGACTGTTATTCTTACTATGTTCAAGAGAATAACTGGCCAAAGCCTGTTTCATGTTGGCTTCTGATAAACCTTCATTCCATCCTGACTACTTCCTGTAATTTCAGAGTTGCAGGGCAGACATCAGAAATCTTTAATCCTGATGAAAGTAGAGAAACATCATTTCTTACCTCTTAACTTTCTGTACCCCCATCCAGTCACCCAGCAATCAGTATATATTACATTTCTGTCTCCTTTGGAAGGTAGACATATGGGCCTCTGAGCATCTAAATTTTAAAAATCATAGTTTAGTCATCAGAATCAAAATATATCTTCTCTCCCAGGAGAGATCCTCTTCTTTTGCTTTATATCATGTAGTGTGTTCTCTATTTATTATATTTGGGTTTTGCCTCATTGCCATTCATTTTCACTCCTTATGTTCAGCATTATCCATCACATACTAGATGGGTGAGGGAATGAGGGGGAGACAAGGCACAGCCCTCCCCATGAGCTCCATCTCTCTAACTAGGTCTGTGACCCGGTAGAAATTGCTTACTTATTCTAACCTGCAATCCTTTTGCCCCTAAAAGAGAGATATAAATCATCTTTATTATTCCAATATATTATAGAGTTATGCCATTTGGTGCATCTGAGAAAACCTGCAGAAAACTTAGATCTTCACCCACACCCCACAATAAGGTTTATTTATTTTTTATTTTTTTAAAAATCAGGAAAGAGTGCCAGTCTTAACAGACTAAAAGACTAGCTTTGCAGACCCTCTCTTTCATGATCACACCACCTTGAAATTGCTGGAGTCAGGCCATGAATCTGGAGGTGTTAAACATGACATCTAGGTAATCATTCTTGATAACTTCCCATTTAAAATTCCAACATACCTGTGTAATTTATTGCGGTTTCCAGTTTCAACAAGGCAATATCATACCCACTTTCTGCCACTTCATATTGATCATGAATTATTATTTCTTGAACCCCAAAGAAAGACGTGTCCTTTTTAATTTCTGATTGGTTTAAAATGCCACTATAGACACGCAATATTTTAGGTGACTCTACCCTAAGGAATAAATAATAAGAGGATAAGAATTCCCATTACCAAATTGTTAATTGCCTATTACTAATGTTTTCTACAGGTGGTGGGCTTTTTGATGGAAAGGAGTGATTGCATGCTGAGCTTTTTATTCACATATTCCTCCCATAGAAAGCTCTGGGTTAGTATATACTATATTAAACACATAAAAATGAATGAAGGTTCTTTTCATCCAGCACACACACACACACACACACACACACACACACAGACACACACACATTCTCTCTTTCTCTCTCTTTCTCTCTTGATCTCCCTCTCATGAAGAACTGTTCCAGGTTCTAGTCTCAACTCTAGCATTATTAGCTGTGATCCTGAGAACTTCACTTGGATTTTCTGGTACTCCATTTTCCCATAAGAAAAAGGTAAAAAGAAAAAAAGTTAAAGACCACTGACTTCAAACATATCTGTGAGTTATAATGTGAATATGCTACATATTGATGAAAAACAAAAACGTACACACAACACCATGTCTGGAAACTCAGAGAATACTGAAGTGCAAAGAGCAAGTTTAGCCAACCAAAATTCCGTGGGATACATATACTCTCCTGATGGAGCTTTTAGGTATGGTCAGTACTGAAATTGACTTAAGTAGGGAATCCAATTTGAGGATTTATAATGAACTCTTCCTTCTGTATTTGGAAACACAGGGAGAGAGAGAGAGAGAGGGTGGAGGGGGGAGAGAAAAGAGAGAGAGGGAAGAAGAAGTAAGGGAGAGAGAGAATGACATATTAGATTTAGAGAAGGGGAAATTCTCTTTGTGTTTAGTTCTGGACCCAAGGCCCAAGACAATATACAGAAGTATGTCCTGATGGGAACTATCAAGAACACTCCTTGGCATGTAGATGCATTTAAATGGGAACATGAAATAGTATGCTGTCATGTTCCTGCACCTAATCTGATGCTGGTAGACCATAAGTGGTTCTTCCCTTTTGCCTTTCTTTTTTTTTTCTCACTCTAGAAATTTAATTTAGCAAATAGGATAATTTGCATTTTGAAAGTATTTACTAAAATACTAATGATAGATATAATACATGTGTGAGCCTGGGGAGCTAATAAAAACAGTAATGGTACCAACTCATCGAAACAGTGAGCAGCTGTTAGTATCCACTGGTTTCCAATGATGGAGCCTCCACACAGATGTCTCTGGGTGGGTGACATGATCTGCAAAGTTATCTGCCACGGCCACTCGCCATGAACAGAGGCCGTTCCTCCAACAATTCTGGGCTTGATTTTGGTTGTACATTCTGCAACAGAAGGGTGGCAGTGAGGAGCTTCCTAAATCTTCCTTTTCCATCAGTAGTTATGTTCCTTCAGGTTCAAAGAGGAGAAAACCTTCCCTCGATTCTGTATTTTGTCATGATCTTGAGTTGAAGAAATTTTGTAATCAAGTTAGCAAGCGAAGCATGCACAGGAAAACTGAATGACTGAGGCACCTTGTAATTACACCCCCCCCAAAGAAAGTCTCATCTGGTACTGCATTGTCTTATCCTCCCTCATGTGATAACCCTGATGATTCTTTCAAAGCAGTCAATGTCAAGGGTGGCCCTTGGACCTATCACATCACCTGGGAATTTGCTAGAGATGTAACCTCTTGAGCTTCCCTCAGACATGACAGATCAGAAACTTGGACAGGAGAGCCTAGTAATTTGAATTTCAATCAGCCCTAATGAAGTTTGAGAATATCCTTCCACTCAGTTTACAGCATCTGTCCAATTCCCCCCATCTTCTTCCCCTCGGGCTGAACTTTGGTCCCACTCTCTCCTGCTCTAGCTCGGTTCCGTCCAAACCTGAACTGCTCTTCTGTTTGTGAACTGCTTCTGCCTTTTGGCCTTGTTGACAGTTTGACGTTCTCTCAAGGACTTTGATTCTGATTTACCCCACTCTTTCTTCCTGTCTTAGCTGCCCAGGGAAGGATAGTCCATTCTACTTCTACTTCCTGAGATGCCAAACATGAGCACCCTCCCTCCTGATGGGAGCCTTGGCCAAATCTGGCCAAGCAACCTAGGTAGAATGGGAATGAGGTGCTCATAGACAAAAGTTTTCTAGAGCAATTCTTCTCATATTTTAATGTGCATATGGATCACCGGGTTATCTTTTATTTTATTTTTACTTTATTTTTTCACCTGGTTATTTTTTACACTTGATCTTAGCCAAAAGGCCGAGAAGTGATCACCTGGTTATTTTTTAAAATACTGGTTCTGATTCAGTCTGGGGTGAAACCTGAAACTCTTTCTAGCAGGCTTACCGGTGACCTCAACATGCTACACGCAGACCACACTTAGAGTAGCAAGGCCCAGAGGATGAGGGAAACTTCATGGCCTCAGCTAAAGGAGGAGTTTGTGAAATTAGCGAAAGGGTCACTAGTCAGAAGCCAAGTCCTAGATGGTCTGTTTCCTGGTTTTGTGGGTGCAAAACAATCTCTCCAGGCCTTTCTTTCCTCGACAGGAAAATCCTGGGACAGACTTCAAACCGAAGTAGAAGGAAAAGGAGTCTTAGAGAAAACACCGGATGGTGGCACGTGGAGGCAGGAACAAACTTGATGTGCTTGAGAAAGCTTAAATAGGCTGTGATGCTGAGAGAAAAGTTCTCACCTGAGAGTAGATGGGATGGATTAGCTTCAGAGTAACATTTTGAAGATTTTGACTAGATTCTGGAATTACAGGGAAGCTGTTATGATTTACAAGAAAGGTATGGCAAAGTTTAGGGTAATTAATAGGTAAGCCATAACTAAAATATGTGGCAAACAAGAAAGTCTTTCTTCGGGATAAGTAATAGGTCTTGTTCATTCTCTTTTGTCTCTCAGTTTAAACAAAATGCTGAAAATATGTGTTTAGCATCAGATTTTGTGTCAGGAAACACTCCTTTTGATGGTAATTGCTCTGTATCTTTAAGAAGTTGTAAAGACCAATGACCGTATAAGACATGGTAAGTATCTCCAGTAGATATCCCCTCCCACTAGGGTATTATTTCATCTAGTATAGTGCAGGAAAAGCTAATTATCTAGTTTCAGAAGGTGCCCTAAAAAGTTGTAAGATCTTATTTCCCTTTATCGTGTATTTTCTGCTTCAGCTGTCAATTTCTACGTGACATATACTGTAGGCTTCACAGACCAGAATCCATACATTCATCAGAGAAGAAGATAATGAAAGAAGGAGGGTGGGGAATGGATTCTGCAATTTAATATAAGTGTGATTCCCATTTTAGAAGTTATATCAATATCACTAACAACAAAAATCTGCCAAATGTCAAGCATCCCTTCTAGTGTTTAGCAGAACTAAGATGATAGAATTAGCGTTAATGCTCCTCTATCTCAGGTAAATGTATTGTGAGGAAAACAGAGAATATTTGAGATACACGTTCATTGGCTGACTTTTTAAAGGAGCTTGGGCCATCCAAAGATTCCTATCAGACCCGTCTACACTCCAGGAAGGCACGGTTTCCTAGTTAGGATGTTAAGCATTGGACACAATATTGTATATGCTATGAGACAAGTTCTCAGAAGTTAAGGATTTACTCATCTTCTCAGTAGAGAAATAATTCTGACACAAAAAATTTTCATACTCTGAAAACTATTACGAAGTATAATCATCACTTCTTTTTATTCACTAAATCTCAGTTGAATCTTAAATTTGTAGTGCTTTATAATATTGGACGTTAAGCAACAAAAGTCTAAAATGTAGTTTTATGTAAATCAGTAAGTACTGAAGTCATAATGGGTAATTTAGGGAGGAGCGTGGTATATTCTTTCCTCTTGGGGATTCTGTCCCTTAGATTGTTCTGTTTCCCTACAAACCAGCCCTTGCTACTATGCTTAGAAATTAGCCCCTGCAATTGGCCACTAATTTCCATTTTAGTTTTTATGTTAATATAGGTCTTCTTTCACATATACAATCTTTTTATTTCCATTCTACCCTACCACACTCATTGTTATAAATGAAAAAGGTTTTACTGTAAATTTTTGCCAATAGTCATATAGATATGCAGAACACCTGTAGGCAATCTGAAAGAATGAAGGCCCCTGAGAAGGAACTACTTTATTTCTTGAATAAATACATAATTTTTCAAACATATGATAATTATTTATGTTTTAATTAAAGGTCAAGTCATGGCCAATGGACAGAAAATGAATGATTTGATTAAGCAAAATGCTGGTTGATAATCAATTTTAAAGGATGATAAGAAAGATCACTGGCTTTCATAACAAGAATCAAACATCAAAGTGTTGGCTAAACCTGAGTCTCACCATGAAATACCAGCTGTACAAATGTGTCAAGTTAAAACACATATTCATTTAATACTAGGCAATGCAGAGTTTAGTTCAGGCCCAATAATTATGCATAAAACATGGTCAGCCTGGGTGACAGGAGCAAAAACAAGAAAAAATTGCATCTAAGTTTGTTATCGTACAATTTTCTCTCCTTTGTGGCTATTACTGACTCTCTCAGTCATGATGTATGTGGTATAGAGTAACTCCTTCAGATGTATTTGTTCCTCAGGTAACATTAAACTCACCATTATCCATTTTACATAACCTTAATGTATATCCAGAGATGCCTCCTCTCCCATGAAGTATTTTAGTTGGAGATCCATTTGAAGAAAGTTTTAAGTAACATTTACCCCTGCAAGTTGGAAACAAAATAGTATAAACATAATGCACCCCTCTAGAAGATGGGACGAATGTCTATGTAATTCTTTATAGGTCTTACTTCCCTCCGTTGCAAGATTCTGGAGATGGGGAATAGGTAAAAAATTGGCAGCGTATGGTGTCAGTACACATTTTCTGGCAAGCTTCACGCCCTTTCACATCAACGATGTCCAGTTCTTCTCCCAAGAAATCAGTATCGTGGTAAAATGAGGAGTGACAGAACACTAGGCAGCAAAGCACAGATCAGATATGAGACACAAAACCTTAGCGCTCATCAACCTCGGGTGTGCTAAGCTCAAGCAGGAGAAAGTGCTTTTGGTGCTTACCTGGGACGCTGTGCCTGCAGCTTTGCAGACTGAACCCAGAAAGAGCTTTGTTCTTTTTAATGCGTGTACTCGGTAATCCACTTTCAGATGTTTTCAGGAGACAAAGATTTCTGGCCGTAAAAAAAAAGGGGGGGATGTAAATATATCATGTAAGACATATTAAAGAAAAGAACCATTTTTTTATAGCACATGCGAAAGGCAATTAACTCATGTTGGTACCGAATAGTGAAAATTTTCTCATTTTGTAAGTACTCTTCATGAATCACTGAGTCAGACCCCATGATCCACAAGTGGTAAACAGATCTTCAAAGCGAAACTACTTGCCTCCATAAAAATTTTCTGAGCTGGTTCTATTGTCAGTGTTCCGAGGACTTTCCTTCTTTACCTCCTTTCTTTCAAAACTCCTAGCCCAACTCAAAGATTCCATCATTTTCATGTTATGGAGAAATCCACCATCCAGAGTTGCTGGGTGACTCTGGATGGCAGATTTATTCCTGGCTTAGACAGGGAGATAAAGGCAACCCAACACAGGCTCCACACAGGCAGCATCTTCTGGGAAGGAAGTAACTTTTCCTAATTAGCCCCAAATCACAGTCTAGTGCAGAGCTGTCCAACAGAATTTTCTGCAGTGATGGAAATAGTCTATGTCTCTGCCATCTGAGGCAATGGCCATTAGCCACATGTGGCTAGTGAGCACTTGGAATGTGGCTAATATGACTATAGAAATGAATATATACTTCTATTTAATTTTAATTAATTTAAACTTAAAAAGGCAAGTCTCAGCCTATAGCATTCATCTCCCTCTCTCACCCTGCATTGAGGATCCAATGTGTTACTCCTCTTACAGGCATTGATTGGGAATTTTATAAAAGGAGTAAAAAGAAAAAGAACAGTGATGAATCCAACAGTAACAAAGCCATCTTTCTAGTATGTGGCATTTATTATGTCCCAAGGCTCAAGCTCTGAACCTCCTTTCTTCTCTGCCTGCTTTCAGTCCTTTGATGGTCTCACCCAGTTTCAGTCACTCTAATCACCATATGTGCTGGTAACACCTAAACACAGATCTAGAACATAAACCTCTCTTCTTCATTCCAGATTTCCCTTTCCAATAGCCAATTCAACACTTCTCTCTGGATGTCTACTAGGCATCTCTTCCCTCTTGAAATCTACATCCCCGTCATGGGGTTTTCATCCTCTCAGTTTCCTGGGCCAAAAGTCTTAGCGCTATCATTGACTTTCTTTCCTCCAGAGCCGACGTCAAATTCATCAGCAAATCTGATTGGCCCTACATGGACAATATATCCCAATCTGATTACTTTTCTATCACTTCCACTCTGGTCCAAGTAGGGCAGGGTTTTTATCTATTTAGTTCATTAATAGTATTCCTGGTGTGTGGAAGAGTGCCTGGTATACAGTAGGCACCAAATAAATTACATTATGTTGTTGAGTAAATGAAAACAACAGATATATTTTCATGTGACAGAGTTAGTACTTCTGAAAGTTGTTCAATGGAAAACTGGGCTTGCTTGATGGACAAGGAACTTGAGGGCTTACCCTGCTGGATTGCTTTTGGGGACACAATCCCCATGTGGGCAGCCAAGTCAAGTGAATACCAAGGATTCTGAGAATTCTGATTCATATAATATAGAGAACGTAGATTTTGAAGCAGACTTCATCTTAAGGTTTTTTTTTTTTTAGTAAGTCTTATTAATGAGGGGCAGAAACCACAACAGATAACCCTTTAATGATCAAAGACATTTCCTATGCTTTATTATTGGTTTCCTGTATTAACACCCATCAGTAGGGAAACACCACCTCAAGTCTCAAACCTCCCTCCACAATTATCCCCAATTCCATTAATGTAGGGTTTCACTTCCCCTTCTCTTCACACTGGATTTGACATTTCACTGGTATTCCCAGTTTTTCTGCTCAGTGATCTCAGACTGGGCATTGGATGAAGTTGCCTCTTAATGGACATCCATATTTTCTTCATTCCGTTCAGAGCTAAGCAACTCTCTCTTTGCTGAAGGCAGGGACCTCCCCCAGCTAAAGAAAACAAGAGTCCTTGCTAACATGGGATTTGTGGCCATTAGGTTGGGAATGAGAGAGGAGCTAGGAATTCTTCTTTGCAACTTTGATCTACCCTATGCAGGCATTTAGATCAAATGTATAGTAGCTCAAAATTGTTAACAATGGATTTTGAGCAGTTGCTTTAAAAGATAACACATTAATCTTAATCTTAACTCCTTACCTTTCAGATTCCTTTGGCCATTCTTGAGAAAAGAAGGTAAAAAACAAACAACTGGGATGGTGAGTACAAATGCGGCGACAGACAAAGACATCTGGAGCCACGACACTGTCAATGTTACTGTCTGCAAACACTGTACCATGGAAAATGTCCCTAATGCAAGCTGCACAACAGAAGACACCATGCTTAAAGAATCAGTTCACGCATATAATTGGTAAAATTCCAGTCATCTTATTTGTAAATGCCATATGAAAAGTTGGTTGGGGGGCAAGGGAGGGATGAATAGGCTGAGCGCAGAGGAATTTGAGGGCAGTGGAAATTCTCTGTAGGATACTGTAATGACATTGTCCAAACCCATAGAATACACAACACCAGAGTGAATGACAATGGGAACTGTGGACTCGAGGGGATTAGGATGTGTCTGCGTACGTTAATCAACTGTAATGAATGTACCACTCTGGTGGAGGATGTTAATAATGAGGGAGTCTGTGCATGATAATGAGGGACAGGGTATATGGGACATCTCTACTTTTCCCTCAGTTTTGCAGTGAACCTAAAATTGTTCTAAAGAAATAAAGTCTTAATAATAATTTTTTAAAAGTTTTTTCTTATCTCAGAATCTTCAAAATTTCTTTTCAATTAGAAAATGTGAAGTGAATATTTTAAATTCAAACGTAGCTCTAATTATATAGGACATAATGAATTTTTTCACAGAAAGAAGGTAAAAGATCATTTGGTCCACTTCATCTGTGAGCACCCATCATACATATTATCAGCAGTTACTATTTAATGGCCAAACCACCTCACTAAGTAATAATAGTTACCCAGATTAGAAAGCGCACAGGATTTCAATGAAAATCCAGACACCACTGAACTGAGCTTCGTTATTCTGGTTGGTATTCCCATTTGGGTGTACTTCAATAGACAAATGTTACTGAATAAAAACAAAAATGGAAAAATGTTTTACTCCTGTAAATACAAGTAGGAAAAAACATAAGGTGATAAGAAATTCCAATTTAGACACTGCCTGGGCATTACAGCTAAGGGGTCGCTCTGAAAAGCATGGATCTGAGAATGGACAGCTGGACTTCAGTCCTTGCTCTGTCAAAATCTGGTGGGCCTGTGAATTTTGTCAACTTTATTTTTCATCACGAAAATGCCAGCTTTGGAAGAATGATGGTCTGAAGCGTAGCAGGTAGGAAGTAATGAATTTTCAAGCCCTTCTCAATTTTAACAGTTTAACTTTTTTATAATGCCCAGCAATCCTCAAGTTCCTGGCTTGCTATCCACATTGAGTTAAGTCTTAGATGTAAAATATGTAAAAAGATGTATGAACTAAGCTAAATACAAGCCATGAAAGCTTGCTTATTAATTTGAGGGTTTTATCATTGTTTTTGAAATAAATCTCTATTGCTTTATTTGCTTTGCACTCATGTCCTTGTGAATATGGAGAGTGACAATGTTAAAACCCCAAAGGTAAATCCAAATACTAGTCATTTGAACTTAGTTTTCTTACTCTCTTTTGGATTCTAGGTAAGTATAATTTACTATACAGCTCTAAAACATTGCAAATATTTCTAAATATAAAAATCAGTGACATTTTTTCCCTAAACTTTTTTTAAAAAGAGAACACAGAGTCATCATTAGAGATCAAGTCATTTTTGGATCCTACCCCTTTATCTCTGGAATATTTCAAAATCCAACATAGGGAAGATTTTAAAACACTTCATGTGGGTTTCAATTATTTTGTCTTAGATAAGAAACTTTCATTTAGAGAGGCCTGAGTATGTTTTTCCTTTTGGATCTATAATCCTTTAGGCCAGGAATGGCACAGCCAGACCAATTATAACTATCTCAAAACTGCCAATGAAGAGATGTGTCACTTTTTAAATTAGTTAGGAGATGGGTTAAGCATTTTTTTTAATGTAACAACGTCAGTAAAAGACAGACTCCTTACCATAAAGCAAATGCGTCCAAGTTGGGCTTTAAATGCACTTTCTATGAAGAAAACTATCAGCACTGTACTTATTGTAGTAATGTCATTTAGGGGCTAAAAATAAATTCTGGCATCCAGCTGAAGAAAAATTTTGTTTTTCATCAGATAATGTAATCATCTACTTACTGTCCTTGGGCTCAGCCCATGGCTCACTCACCGATGCTCTGCGCTGGGAAACTGGCTTGTTGCATATGTGAAAAAGTGACAGTGCACATCATTTGTGCACCTCTCTTGGCATTCCTGAACATTCCTGATGATCGAGCTGTTATAGTTCATGCCTTTCATGTCCAAGCCCACATATACCTTTTTGTTGCAAGCTGGAAATGAAAGCAGAAAATATGGCGATCTTCCAGACAGACTCCAGGGGCAACTGGAATAACGCTACCTTAGCAACTGTCCCTCCTGACTGACTCTTTCCACATTTACAGTCACTGTTCCTCAGAAGTCCTTTGTTTTCAATCTGCTTAATTTCTACCCTCAGGTGGAAGCAGCAAAAGAATGCCAATGTCCTTCTTATGTTGCAACAATGTAGACTTGTAAATTCCTGTTTCAGTTTTCTGGCCTGGCCTCCCTGGTCTCCTTTAACCCTTTGACTGATTCACTAACCTATTCAAGAATCTTTTCCTTTTTAAGATAAGTGTCATCTCAACCTTCACAGCTGCTCTTTTGACTCGAAGTCATATGTTTAATAAGGACTTTTATATAAAACTGTAAGCTGGGAAAGAGAAAGACAATGAATGATGAGGACTAATGTAGTAAGACATGTCCTTTTACTGTATAAATTTTAATGAATGGGGTGGTGGGGGGGGATATGCATGCTTAGCTTTAATTCTACACTGAAGGAACTTCATTTGGAGACTCTATGACCATACAGCAGGGTTTTGTTTTATAGTCATAAAGCCATATGTGATATAACTATATGTATACATCACAGTAACTAGTATTTATGAATTCTAATAAGAATTTATGAGTTCTAACTTACCACTTATTTGGTGTGAGCATTGCTTGAAAGAATATCCAGAAATGGCTCCTGTCATATTCACCCTTGGCAGTGTTTCTGTTACACTGTCTTTCAGGATACAAGTAAACCTGTTTAAAAAAATAACATTACTGCATGAGAACTTATATTTTAAAAGAATGGATCTTAAAAGCCAGCACACAGAAAGTCAAAGAGAAAGAAACAAACTGCTCTATTCCCTGCCAAAACAAATATTTTCTTAGCAAAACTGCAAATTTGTTTCTCATTCCAACATCCTACACTTAAAAGATCACAACAGGAGTGGGTGAACTATGGCCTGTTGGTCAAACAATCCTCCACCTGGTTTGTTTGGCCCATGAGCCGAGAATGGTTTCTATATTTTTAAATGGTTACATTTTAAATGGTTATATAAGTACTTAAATAACATTTTTGATTTTGCTTCTGCCCTGTAAAGCCTAAACTATTTATTCCCTGACTTGTCAAGAAAAAGTTTGCCAAGCCCTGCTGTAGATTCTAGAATAGTAATTTTATAAGTTCTGGGTACTATGTAAGTATCTATTGAATGTGGCAATAAGACACAAAGATGTTGATAACTTAATTCCGTAGTAAGGCTTTGTTACTGAATTTTCAGGTTCAGCATGGAAACAAAAGTGGTGGATGGAATGCCCTAAAATTTAAAAAATGTAACTATAGGGCATTTGGGTGGCTCAGTTGGTTACGTGACTGCCTTCGGCTCGGGTCATGATCCCGGAGTCCTGGGATAGGGCTCCCTACTCAGTGGGAAGTCTGCCGTACTCTCTGATGCTCCCCCTTCTCGTGCTCTCTCTCGCTCTCTCAAATAAGTAAAATCTTTAAAAAAATAAAGTAAAAATATAACTATAGACACAAAACCACTAAATGTAATTTATGAATCTGAAGAAGATTCTGGTTAATAACTATAAATTATATTTGGGGGACAACTGAGATGCTATAAAGGGATTCTTGTTTAAATTATATGCTTTTTGTGTAGGAAAATGTATGCTGAAATATTTAGGGGTGAAATGTTACACTATCTTCAAATCAATTCAAATGTTTAAACAGATTAGATAGATATATAGATATATGATAGATAGAGAGATAGGGAAGAAATGGCAAAAGTCTTGGTGGTGTCAGGGGACTACTGTACTATTCTTTCAAACTACCATTATAAATATTTTATCTCTTAATAAAATAATTGAGGGAAAAGCACCAGTTTAAATAATATCCAATATCAATAATCAATCAAAAAGCAAAGAACAAAATGATTAAGAGGCTTAAAAGTGGAGAGAAATAAGAGAGAAAGTGTACCATTAAAATCTAGATCGCAGAGAAGTTGGAAAGTCCACACTGAGGGGCATGTCTGCTCCTCCCTGATCTGCCAAAAACACCATCCTTTTTTTCTGTAATATTTTTATTTCGATTGAATGACAATATGTTTTCCAACTATTGACCTTACATTTTATAAAATGGTAGATGAGTACTCATTGGTAAGTAATCCTCATGTAAAAACTATTTCTGCTATGTAGAAATGCAAACATTTACCATTTGGTAGGATCTTGAGATGACGATTCAGTCATGAAGGTGAAGAGCAAACAGCGTGGGTGGTGGGTGCACACAAGCTGGCAGTGCCTGGCACTGGGTGTGAAGACAGTAGTGATGTCTCCTCCTTGGAAGCAGGTGTCTATCAACAGCTCAGTCACACAGTCTGCGATGTAATACACCACGTGCCTTATTTTGGATTTTAGGAGCATGTATCTAATTAGATAATAACCTCACAAAGTCAAGTAGAGCAGGTCTATGTAACAGAAAATATGCCTGACCTTGGAAATCAGAGCAATCAATACTTTAATGGTAGTTTATTGGGTGACAAGCCTCAGACATAAAAGGAAATCACAAAATGGCATGTTTGCCTCAGTGGAATCGTGCTGATGGGGGATTGTCTGGAAGAGAGGGAGCTTTGTGGGTAAGTGAATAATTGCACAGAGCTTTACTAGCCAAAGATATTCTTTAGGGTCACATCCAAGTCTGGAATGGGCCACCTGCTTTTTCCTTTCCCTACTGCTTGCTTGTTGAAACTCCATGTTTATATGAAACAAAGGGTCCAGACTAATCATTTTTCAATAGGGTTCGATGGCCCTGGATGTGAAATACTATATCACGTCAATTTTAAATGGGCCAGTTTAGTAATAGGAACTTTAGACTCTCAGAAAAATAACTGAATCCCATTCTAATCATACACAGGTTTGTGGGTTTTTTTTCTCTTAAAGCTAAATTGCACATGATTAATTTTTTTTTCTGTTTCTAGGAGGAGATAACAAATATTTCAGATTGTGGCTCTTTGGGTCATTATTACTTAGTCACTAAATAAAAGGTTGTAGTTTTTAATCTTGGTATATTCCTATTAAGGAGTACTACTACATAGCTCATGGTCTTCTTAATATCTTTCATATATATTTAATATATGTATACTATATATATAAATGTATACATACAGATATAGTAAAAATGAAATACCTTGGGAAGGATAAATATAACTCAAATACTTATTGTAGTAACAACCAACATACCAAATATATAGGAAAATATGTAAGTATGGAGCAGTGAAAACTATCACTAGAGGCTTATAGGATTTAGGTAGCCCATGGCCTTGGATAGGGAAAATTCCCACTTTATTTTCTCTAACCTCTAACTGAAATGTGGCATAGCCTTCTATTGTTAATGTAAGTAACAAAGCACATAGTGTTCACAGTATGTGCAACTTTGTCATAATACAATTATAGATTTAAAAAGAAAATACTACCTGCAGATACCTTAAAATACCATTGTCACTCATCATTAGTTTGGTAGTAATTATTACTCTGCATTTTTAGACCCACCACTAAATCTTGTTACATCATGTGTTAATAAGAAGCACATCTACTTTTATATCAGAATTCGGGTTTTTTTAAACACGTTAACTAACTATATTGCAATATACTTGATTTTCTTGGTAATCCTGTGTATTTTTACTTTATGCCTTTGAAGGCATTATTCTGTCTCAATGGATCGATCTATGGGGAAAAAGGAGCAAGGGCTCCTGCCACATATTCTGCTCAAATCCCACCACATACACCTTCTAAATTACTCAACTACAACCTCTGCAGATAGCATAATTTTCTCTGAAATTGGCAGCTAGCCAAGAATGACCTGGAGGTTAACAGAAACCTGCCTCCCCTCCCCAAGCTCTCTGTTGCTTCCAACAAAACTGTAAGGCAGCCCCCCTGCTAATGAAGTCTATTTACACCTCAAAATACTCCCACTGTCCACACATCCCACCTCTTGGTGCAAAGCAAGTACGAATTACTACCAGACTAGTAATGAGTGATATGGGTTTGGAGATAAATATAGGTACAGATGTATATATGGACATACATATAGACTTAGATTACTGCTATTATGAAGAGTTCCTACACCTCAGTTCCCTCCCCTGTTTTGAAAACCCCCAGAGGCTTAAGTGAAAAATAAATGATTATGTCCTTCCCTGGAATAGATGGAATGGGACTTTGGTGTGATTTCCATCTCTGGGCGCAAGCCCTTTTGTTTTCTAGTTTTCAAGTCAGGGGACCAAGCTCTTTCCACTTCATACCTAAGATTAAGCTCTACTTACCACCAGAAACTGAGGCAAATAAAATGAAATGTACCACTTGATATAATAGAATCATCCTACAAAGAAAAAAATGTGCATGTGTTTAAAACATAAAACGTGAATTTATAACTAGCTTCCTGCCATCAGGGTTTAAAGAAATTAAATTTAAAGAAATAGGGAGGGAGGGAGTGGTTAATTCCACAGTGTTCACAGGGTTCTTATCATAATGCTGAATTTTACTTTCCCCGCATCCTAGGACATTCTTCAACATGGTTGTGTGTAGTGTTCAACACGTTCCTAGTTCTGGAGAACCCAGAACTGACAGGGGAGATTACACCCCCATTTCCGCTTCCCCCCGCCTGCCCCTCACCATTAACCAGAGATTTCTCACTGCGATCATCTGACCCTTCTCCCACCGCAATTTTTCCACTTTTATTTTCTCTTACAAATTGTTTCCTTCCTTCTCATCTCTGAAGTCTCTATAGCTGTTGAAGAGCTCTAAATGATTTTCTACTTATGAAGTTTCCCGTTTTAAAAATTCAGCTGCAAATATATTCATAGACAGTCTTGGTCATCCATAAATGTACTTATCCCCACAAAGCACTGAATTAACTCTTCTATAAAAAACCAACCATCAGTGAGAAAAATCAAGACTTATTTTTTAATACTGATCTTGAAAATCTTTTTAATTTGCAAAATATTGTCATTGATTACAAATTATTAGTCTTCTTTCATTCTGCATCTTCTCTCAAATTGATTATAGATATAAGCTTCTAAAATGTCAAGTCGGACAAATTTTATTAAATCAATCACTCTCCATTGTAAAAATTTTTTAAAGTCCCAGTGGTAGAAAAAGTTACTTCAAGGACAAATGCTTGGGAGAAATCTTAAGAATTTTTGAAATCATACCTGAAAACATTTCGTTTGCTTGTTTGCAGCATTCTTAGTAAGAGTGTTTTTCTTCTTTCCAAATAGTCTTCATCCTCCTTTAAATGAGCTGCCTCTAAATGAACTTGTGCAGGTAACGCTCACTTTAATATTTACTTTTACCGGTTCCCAATGTTATGTAACATTGTCTTTATTGTGGCGCATGTCCACAAGGCCCTTAAAATCTTGGCATATCAAAAATGTTGGTGGGTCGAGTTGCTTGCTCTCTCAATACATTAGAATCTTTTTGTCTTATTTTACTGTGTCTTCCAAAAAAAAAAAAAAATGACACTCAGAGAGATTGCTAGAGAACTTGGATTTGTCTCCGTGCCTGAGCAGTTCGGCAAACTTCCATCAGCAGGTCTGCTTGCCAAAGCTTCACTGAACCACATGTACAAATACAGCTATTAATCATTAAACCCAGCCAAACCTGAGCCTCTCTGTCTACAAAGAAAACAGGGAAGACCTGATGGACCTCCTGATGCTCAGTATAGCCTTGGGACGGAACCTCACCTTTTGGAGGCGGGGAGGCTTCTTCCGAGGTCTGTGTTGATATGGTTAGTTCTAAGAAGCCAAGCTCTTCTTTATTCCACTCACAAACAATTAAAGTCTAACTTATTTATTTTTTAAAAGAGGAAAAATATGGGACTTTTGTATCATTCTTTAGATGCTGGCGCCCTGAGACAAAAGCAGAGCTAGGAATTCACGTGTCTAGCTTTTGCAGGAAAAGTAATGGAAACAGAAAAACAAAAAACAATGGAAACGCAACATGTCAATTTTCTTTGTCTTGGAGGGCGCGCCCTAGTGTTAGGAACTGGTGCAGCTCACAAAGAGGAAAGCTTGTGAAGCACTTTTTTTTGGGTTTCACCTGGTTGTATTTGTTAAGCACCTTCCCATTGACCTTGAAAGAAGGGCTAAAAGCTCTATAGAAGCCCTGGGTGAGGGCGCCTGGGTGGCTGAGTGGGTTAAAGCCTCTGCCTTCGGCTCAGGTCATGATCTCAGTGTTCTGGGATCGAGGCCCACATCGGGCTCCTCCCTAGGCAGGGAGCCTGCTTCCTCCTCTCTCTCTCTGCCTGCCTCTCTGCCTACTTGTAATCTCTCTCTCTCTCTGTCAAATAAATACATAAAATCTTAAAAAAAAAAAAAAAAGAAGCCCTGGATGAGGCATGTCCTCTGTTACTGTTCATCAGTTTACTACTCATGGAACTTGAGCAGAAACCATCTTGCTGCATTGTAAACCAGCTACCTGTGGGTCCTTGGCCAAGTTCCCTTATCCTAAGCTTCAGGTTCCTCATTTATAANTCTCTAAGCTTCAGGTTCCTCATTTATAATACTAGACAGTAACTAGCCCAGTAACTAGCCCTAAGGATTTCTATGTGATCTTCTGGAAGCCTACAGAAATTTTAAAAAAAATTTAAAAACCCTTTTTAGGGGCACCTGGGTGGCTCAGTCCATTAACTGAGGCTTACTGGGGTTGGGAGGGTAGGGATAGGGTGGATGGGTTATGGACATTGGGGAGGGTTTGTGCTTTGGTGAATGCTGTGAAAGATGTAAGCCTGATGATTCACAGACCTGTACCCCTTGGGCAAAGAATAAAAATTAAATTAAAAAAAAAAAAAACCAAAAACAAACTCTAAAACAAAAAAGTGAATAAAAACATCAATGGTGAATGTAAAAAAAAAAAAAAAGAAGTGTCTGTCTTTGGCTCGGATTGTGGTCTCACGGTCCTGGGATTGAGCCCCTTGCAGGGCTCCCTACACAGTGGGGAGTCTGCTCCTCCCTCTCCCTCTGCCTGCCACTGGCCCTGCTTGTGCACGCTCTCCCTCTGTCAAATAAATATTTTTTTAAAAAACTGTTTTAATATATCTGATTTATATAAATTTTAGTTCCCTCACAAGAATATAGGTAAATAAATAAATTTAAGAGAAAGATAATTTTATGGTTCAAAGAAGACTTCCATTTTACATAGAGAAGTAAAATAAGGTTTTACATTTACAAATGAAGTCACAATTTAAAAAAATTCTGAAGAGGAAAGAAGAAATAAAATCATAGGTTTGCCCCCATTTGAGATCTTGGTGAAGTTATTGGTATCAGAGGAAATATTATACTTTGTTCACGGAGACTGTGCTGATATGAGTGTGATCTTCTGAACTAAGAAAATGCCACCAGTTACTTTGAGCTTCTCAATATTTGGAGATAGAGACAATCTCATTTTATGTCCATTATAACAAGGTTGACATTATCTGAACAGTTTCTGAAAGTGTGTTGGGGTGCCTGGGTGGCTCAGTCAGATAAGTGACTTTTAAAAAAAATTTTTATTTAAATTCAATTAGCCAACATATAGTACATCATTAGTTTCAGATGTAGTGTTCAATAATTTATCAGTTGTGTATAACACCCAGTGCTTGGATCTCAGGGCCGTGAGATGGAGCCCTGCATGGAGTTCCATGCTGGTGAGGGGCCTGCTTAAGATTCTCCCTCTCCCGCTGCCTTTCCCACCCTCACTCACATGTGCTCTTAATAATGAAAGTGTGGAATACCTAGTCTTCGGTGGCTGAGTGCCTGTGTAGAAAGACGACCCAAGATTAGGAACGCTGGACACCACTTTCAAAATTTGCAGAAATGGAACTTCAGTAGAAGAGAACTTACTGAAGGAGATGGTGAGAGTATTGTTAGTGAAGTAAGGTAGATTTGAAGCTTAGCCCCATATAAATTAATTGGAGACTTTCTGAAAAGAAGAGAGAAGCCAGCATTATATCGCAGAGGGCAGAAAATTATAAGGGGGATTTGGACTCAGAAGAGAACTTTATGCAAAGTGCTGAGGACTGTGTGACATTCTATCTGGAAGGCAGTTCTTCAGATAGTTTTAATTCATCTATTGCCAAGATTGTATGACCAATTTTGACGTAAAGAGTCCTCAGCTGCTTTGAGTTTCCCATTTAAAATTAAGTACATTCTAGCTACACAAAGAGCCCATATTTATGATGCAATGCTTTTTAAGTAGCTCAAACACAGAATGGCAAATTTATGCCAAGACAGGTTTACATGGAAAACTGATACATGAAGTTATATAAGGTCCTTACATTCTTGTATTGTTTACTCCATGAAACCCCACCTCTATCCTAAAGCTCCAATAAAAAGACTATAATGATAACCTTCCAACCCTTTTCAGAGAAACAGAAAGACTCTAATGACAGCAATACTTCATTGGGAAACCAGATAATATCTTCCTAAGTTTGGTTTAGCTAGTTAGTAAAACCTCTAAAGCCTTTGTAATAATATAAAAATTTCAAAATATTTTTGTCCATTCAAATAAAAGCACAATAGGAGTCCTACTTGCGTGGAAACTCTTTGAGATTAAGTAGACCTTTCTTTCAAAGTAACAGTAAGTAGTCTAAAGGCTTTTTTCAGTTAATGCCACTGCAGTTTAGAATTCCAATGTCAACTACTTTTATCTTAAAGGTAAAGGTTGCACCCCCACCACCCAGTGAAATAAAATGCTTTTGAAGGCCAATGGAAATAGGGAATTACTAGACAAAATCTTAGGGAGAATCTAGAACTTAGCCTACAGAGACTCAAGTGCAAGTCAGAGCTTATAAGCATTGGTGACCTGAAGTCCCCTGTCTGGGACAAAGGAAACCACACAGGTTACCACTGCAGGTAGAGACCCCTTTCTAGGTCACAGCCACAGTCAACTTGCTCTTGGAGCTCCTCTCGCTCTCATCAAGATTTGCTTTGAAAAGGGGTACGGCCTCCTGTGTCCTACAGTCCAATCCCATTCTTGCCATTCCTGAAATATCCCCTTTTCATTATAAGGTGTGATTAACTCTACTTTTTCACCCTTACTATTTTTATCTAAAGAAATGACCTTAATGAAAGGTTCATTATTCTGACTTGCTTTAAGACTTTAGTAGTTTCACACTCATTGTATTTTCTCCTTCTGAAGTTTCATATTGGCTACTTCCTAGGGGAAATCCAAAGTACCCTGCAAAAGGCAAATATTCCTTTGGTACCAAACGAAGAATGCCTGAAAAAATATAGAGATTATGAAGTAACCAAACAGATGATCTGTGCTGGCTATAAAGAAGGAGGGAAAGATGCCTGACCTTCAATCGGGGTTTCTCAACACTGCCATTATTGATATTTGGACCAGATCATTCTTTGTGGTGAGGGACTGTCCTGGGCCCCATAGGATGGTTAGCAACATTTCTGACTTCTATCCACCAGATGTACCCCCTCGCCCAGGTTTGACAACCAAAAATATCTCTAGGCTTTGCCAGATGTCCCCTGAGTGGGGATTTTTTGCAGTCAAGAGCCACTGCTTTAGACAATAGTGAAAATAACAAGTGATGGTTTTTCAATGCTCCTGTCACCTTTTATCCTTCTCATAGAATGAGGCAACATAATCAGGACTAGAGACACAATCTGGGATATATGAATGCCATGTTCAGTCTGGATCTGTCCTTGACAATGACCTTGAGGTCATCTTTGTACCTCTTTAAGTCTCCATTGCCTCATCTCTAGAATAAAGATGCATTCTTTCATTAGACATTCACCGAATGCCCATTTATATATGCAATATAAATGAAAGAGAGCCTCCTTCAAAGTTGCTCACAATTTAGTAAGGAGATAGAGGTCAACAATAATTAAAAGTTTTAAATTTAAATCAGAGGTCTCGCACACCTTGGTAAGGAATGAGATGGATGTTGGGGCCCTGGGCTAACCTTGGATCAGATGTGCACCTGTGTGGGATGTCCCCCGTGTGCATGCACTGTTGTCACTGGGAAGAGCAGTGCCAGCTTCCAGGCCCGGCGCTGCCACCACCCTCTCCTGGTGGCACGGCCAGTTACCCATGCCTCCTCCTCACTCTTCCTCATGAGAGTGAAATCAATCCCAACCCTTTGCCTTCGTAGCCTCTCACATTTCTCAGTTCCACGTGGTTCTTCCTGTGTGACAGGCTTGTCTGTTCGCCCCTGTACATGACAACATGGTGAGTAACAGAGACAAGGCCAGGACCATGGGCCCTGATCAGCAACTTTAAAATAATCGTTCATATGGGCGCCTGGGTGGCTCAGTGGGTTAAAGCCTCTGCCTTCTGCTCTGGTCATGGTCTCAGGGTCCTGGGATCGAGCCCCGCATCTGGCTCCCTGCTTGGCGGGGAGCCTGCTTCCTCTTCTCTCTCTCTGCCTGCCTCTCTGCCTGCTTGTGATCTCTCTCTCTCTCTCTCTCTCTCTTTCTCTCTCTCTAATAAATAAATAAATCTTTAAAAAAATAAAATAATCGTTCATACTCTAGGGGAAGTCCACATTTCAAAACTCTCCTCCCGGTTTTGCCCAGATGAGGTCATTCCCTGACCAGTGCTTTGCCCAGCAAGCATTCCAAAGTCCTGTTCCAACACCCATTTGAATTAATACTAAAAGCCAGAGATAGGAGATTCTCATAGCAAACCACTCTTTTTTTCCTTTTAAAGACAAATGACATCCACACACAACAGCGGCCACAGTATTTACTGCATGCCAAAGTACAAGTTGAAGTTGTATTTATTTTTATTTCATGGAACCTAGCCACGTTTTATAAAACCTAGAGCATTTTTGGAGTGAACTCTTGGGACTTCAGATTCCTAGTGTGGGGGGTGTGAATAACTCAGACCTCATGGTTTTCCTTCAGCCCCCTGCCCCCATCTTTAGCTCTTTCTACTACTTACTATGTCTTTGAGTGTGGAAGGGAAAAAAATATCATTTAGAAATTTCACTTTTCTATTTTTTCTACTTATTTTGCACAGTATTTTGTCAAGCGGCAACTTTGTAAATGTGAAGTCAGTTTAATGGAACTGAATCTAACAGGCTGGTATCAGTTGCGGTAATCCCAGACAAGTTGGGAAATTGTGTTCTGCGTAGATTTATGTCAGCTTTTTTCTGTAGGGCTACCATAAATTCACAGATGGAATTTATGAAATGCTTTATACCCAATGCTTCTTGAATTACTACTGCAGAACCAATATCCACTGACATCCCCACCCTCACCTCACAGAGCAGATTCCTTGCCCTCCGTGTAGGCTGCATGAGGCCCCACAGGCCTCTCCTGTGCACCCAGCCTGCAGCCTTGTGCCAACACCAGGTAACAAGGTGGGGAGGCGCAGATGAAAAGGTTCACTATTATTCTTCCAGGTTCAGAAAATCCATCTCTTCCTTGGAAAATTGAATCTTCTATACTTGGCAGAACAAAACCCAAGCTTACTGGTCTTCACCCCAAGTGAGGCAGGCAGTAGTAGGTTTTCATGACCATGAAGGTGAGGAAGAGAGAAGAAATTACTCTCTAAGAGAGTCTGAGCTCCAGAGCAAGCAGTTAGATAAGAGTGATCCCAGTCCAAGCACTGTGCTAGAATTGGGAGTCACTTACCTTCCATTCTGTCTCACAATCATAAGAAAACACTTGTAAATCACATTCTTTTGACATTTTATTTCACAACAAATAATCCTGGAAATGTTCAGTTGTTATATTCCGTTATTAGCATTGCCACTGAATGCTGAAAGCCCTCCTCTACACATTTTCCTCTCAGCAGCTTTGAGTGCATTGTCTCTTTTTGCCCTTATGATAAGGACATGAAGTAGATGCCACTCTCCACATTTTTACAGATGAGGACCCCAAGGCTCAGTATTTGACTTGGACCCAGCCTGCAAAACTTATGCTACAAACTGGGCTCTTTCCCACCTCTAGAAAGCTTCTTTACACTGGTGTCTTCATCAAAGACCAGTGTGACCATCACCGACATGTGTTTTCTCTAAAATCCAGTCCACATACTCAGCAACTTTGGTGTAGACACCTGGCTGTTCTCTGCGGGCACAGCCTTCACCCCAACTGGTGATGCCCACCAAATGCCAGATTCCATTGTGTTTACAAACTAAGGGACCACCGGAATCTCCCTGTGTCACAGTGGGTGGAAAAATAATAGAAAGTATGACAGATGTGCCTTTCAAATTCTGTAGTCACACTGCACACAACACACACATACAGGTCCTTATAGTTCTTCAAGTGTCTTATGTATCTCATTAGCTGTTGGACATGATGAAAATAATTTAATTCAACAATGTATGGTTGCATTTTCTATTAGTCCAACAAGGAAATGTTGACATCATAATAAATAAATCTATTCCTCTAATATTTTAGTATTATTATACGTACAATGGTGCTCCCTTAAACATAGTATGCTTCTGCACAGGTTGTGATATATATATATAACATAATAATATAATATAAATTATATACAGATATATTCATCAAATGTTACTTATTTTATATATATATAACATAATAATATAATATAAATTATATACATATATATTCAGTTCATCAAATGTTACTTATGAAATTGTCAGATTATTTGGCTCTGAATTTTTAAAGAAATATATAATGAAATATACTATGGAGAATATATTTTACATTTGATTTTCTCAAGCAGACCACTGTGTGTTTTTTCATAATTGAATGTATTACCTTACAGGCATCTTTCCCTCCTTCTTTATAGCCAGCACAGATCATCTGTTTGGTTACTTCATAATCTCTATATTTTTTCTGGCATTCTTCATTTGGTACCAAAGGAATATTTGTCTTTTGCAGGGTATTTTGGATTTCCCCTAGGAAGTAGCCAATATGAAACTTCAGAAGGAGAAAATACAATGAGTGTGAAACTACTAAAGTCTTAAAGCAAGTCAGAATAATGAACCTTTCATTAAGGTCATTTCTTTAGATAAAAATAGTAAGGGTGAAAAAGTAGAGTTAATCACACCAAGAGAGAGAGAGAAAGAGAGAGAGAGAGAGAGAGAGTAAAACAGAAAGAAATTGATAAACAGAGAGAAACAGCATGTCATATACTGTGCTGTGCAATGTTAGGACTAATGCAGCACCCCAGGCTGACCAAAGACTTTGCTTCCAGATTCTCTGCTATCCTCTCATCTCAAAAGAAATGTCTCAGAAATTCCCTCTTATCACCTCCAACCCAAAAGCTGGAAGTTCTTACCTTTAAGTTCTTGTTTTATATATTCAACATGATCATTTAAAAATATATGATTTTGTGGGTGGGAAACACCCACCGAACCTCTGGTAACAGAGGAGTATTTTGTTCTTTGAGTAAATGCAAGTATTTTTCATGAAGGACAATTTATTTACAAATCATTAAATTTCTACTAGTATCCAAGTTCTCCTTGAACATATGTTGGGAGCTTTCCTTGTTTAGTTAAGGTTACTCTTAAAATTTCTTCCCGTCTTAAGGTATTAGTCAAAAACTTGAAAACTTTGAATTCACTGAATAACGGACTACATTAGGAAAGAAGGAAAGAGCTTGACAAGCCTAAATACGTAAAGAATGATGCCAATATTGTACCTTATAGTCTTTTATCAGGAACAAAATTTTGGAAAGGGAGAATTGTCTGTTTCCTGGGAAATTCAAGGACAATTGAGATATACCAACTACACATGATCAGGGATTCTTAAACTGAGGTCCACAGAAAGAATTCACTTGCTCTATAAACTTGGATAGGAAAATGCATGTTTATTTTCACCATCTCCAACTGAAGTCTAACACTACCTTCAGTTATGAATGCAGGCAATAAAATTGGAAGTATCAGCAGTGACTTTGATGACTTTGCCATCAGTCGAGAGCACAGATATTTTTGCATCACAGTTGTGATATTTTCACATGACAGGTGTGGCCAATAACTGAAAATATCAATTTCAAAATTATGATAGTTACTTGAAAAACTTGATATTTAACATATTTGTAAAGAAAATCATTTGTTACCATATCACATCTCTGAAAATTATTTTGATAACTCTACTGCAATTTCACTGGTTTCCTTCATATTTTTGGGTGTTTTCTTTATGTGTTTAAAAGCACCATTACAGAAGGGACTCATTGGCTTCATTGGACTGCTTGGAGGATGCATGAAACAAAAACAACAAAAAGATTTAGAGCCTTCCAGAAAGAGAGATGGTATGCCTGCCTATATTCCTGACCATTAGTAGCAAGGCAGAGAAACAGCATTGGGAGATGGAAACATTATGAATAGTGAGGACAGGATAGGCTTGAGTGGTCTTGTTAGCCCCATATTTGACCAGTCCTTTATATGAAGTCAAACAAGTGATCTTTATTATTAAATAAGATGCTTGAAAGATTACCTTATAAATTTTTCCAGACCCAAACAAAAAAACATCTCAGAAATTACTGAGTAAATATTTGACAATGGATAGATTGGAAAGGTCATGAGTTTGGAGAAAATTTCACACAGAGGCCAGTTAAACTGATTCACTCCATGTACTTTAAAATAAAAGACTTGTTTTAGGGACAACATCTAAAATGTCATACTGTACCTTTTTCTTTTGTGAAGCCCCATCCAGTTACCCAACAATTAGTATAAATTGTATTTGTATCAGCTTTGGAAGGTAGGCATATTGGTTTTTGGAATTCTGAAAAGTAATTTTGAGATTAGAGTTTGGTTAATTAAAGTTATAGATATTTACCAAAAATACACATTTTCTTTTTCCCATATCCTCTTTCTGTAGAGCAGCACCAAGAAGAATGACCCTTTCATGTTCTGCTCAGTTGTTACGGTCAATGATTCAAGAAAATTTCTCTTCACCAGACTCATTTTCACATGACATTTTTGGTGTCAAACTTTCTGGATTAAATCTTAAAACTCGGAACTTCTAAAGCATTTAGAAGTTGGTGTGTCTTACCCTGTGCATGATAATTTTAAAAGTAGTAACAGAGTGTCTCCATTGTCACAGGCACTATTTTAAGTGCTGTTTAAGTACTTAAATTATTAACTGACAACTTTTATAACAAACGAACAGGTGACTGTCACGCTCATTTTACAGATGAAGAAATTTGAGGTGCAAAGAGGTAAAAACAACTTGCCTGAGGTCATGGAAATGTTACTAGACACAGCAGGCATTTGCCAACTGTGGCGCCTTGTACCACAGAGGCCACGCCTTCCACCACCACACTACCTGCTTCCCAGAGTTCCTGCCACATTGGTGTCTCTATTCAAGTTAGACCTGGGAATTAGTATCTTGATCACAGTTGTGATATTTTCACATGAGAGGTGTGGCCAATAACTGAAAATATCAATTTCAAAATTATGATAGTTACTTGAAAAACTTGATATTTAACATATTAGTAAAGAAAATCATTTGTTACCATATCACATCTCTGAAAATTATTTTGTAATTTTTTGTAATTTTGTAATTTTTGTAATTATTTTGTAAATTATTTTTGTATCTGTGATGCAAAAATATCTGTGCTCTCGACTGTTGGCAAAGTCATCAAAGTCACTTGCCTTCATATATTCCTAATATGACCAAAGCAATGGTAATCCTGCTATTGTCAAAGGGAGCCATTCTTCCCAAATGGCCAAGACATTCACCATGTGCATTATTTCAATAAGGTATGTGCCATTCTGTTCCTACCTGAAGAAACCAATTACTATTTCTTACCCCTTAAATAGATTTATCCAAGTCACAGGTGTTTTCTCCCTTGGCAATTCCTCACTTTGCCCCCAACTCCACCAAGCAGAAAATAAAGACAATCTATTCAGTTTCTGCCCTCTTGTTCAGATTGATGTGGAAATTAAAACCACTGAACTTGGCTGGATAGCTTCTCCTTAAATATATTACGTACCCGTATAATTCAAAGGAGTCTCAAGTTTTATTAAGGCAATATCGTGACCACCACCATCTGAGATTTTGTAATTTTGGTGAATAATAAGTTCTTTTATTTGTGAGAAAGGTGTTTCTTTTGTTATCTCTGACAGATTTAAAATGCCACTATAAATGCGCCAAACATTCGGCAAGGGAAGCCTAGGAGGGAAAAATAAAGACCTATATGAAACCAGAAAGACCAGCCTTTGATATTGGCCCATTTTCCTTTCAACTTTACCTCTTGAAAATCATACTTTTCTGTGAAGAAAATACTACATACAGCATATTTTTACTTACCTAATTTTGCTTCCTCACAATTTGTCATCACCACCAGCTGCAGTACTTAATCTCTGAAGATTTAGTTAAAAACACTGAAATGTACATGTATGTAATTATTTAATGTTACTGTCCTCTCTTGTGCTCTCTTTCTCTTTCATTCTCTCTCTCTCAAATAAATAAAATCTTAAAAAAAAAAAGAAACCTCCATACTGTTTTCCAAGCTGGTGAGTGGCTGCACCAGCTTGTATTCCTACCAACAGTGTAGGAGGTTCCCCCTTTCTTCACATCCTCGCCAACATCTGTCATTTCCTGACTTGTTAGTTTGAGCCATTCTGACTGGTGTGAGGTGGTATCTCACTGTGGTTTGGATTTGTATTTCCCTGATGTTGAGTGATGTTGAGCACTTTTTCATGGGTCTGTTGGCCATGTGGATGTCTTCTTTGCAGAAATGTCTGTTCATGTCTTCTGCCTATTTCTTGATTGGATTATTTGTTCTTTGGGTTTTGAGTTTGATAAGTTCTTTATAGATTTTGGATACTAGCCCTTTACCTGATATGTCATTTGCTAATACCTTCTCCCATTCTGTCTGTTGTCTTTTGGCTTTGTTGACTGTTTCTTTTGCTGTGCAAAAACTTTTGATTTTGATGAAGTCCCAATAGTTCATTTTTGCCCTTGCTTCCCTTGCCTTTGGTGATATTTCTAGGAAGAAGTTGCCGAAGGGGCACATGCACCCTGATGTTGATAACAGCAATGTTTACAGTAGCCAAACTATGGAAAGAAACTAGATGTTCATCAACAGATGAATGGATGAAGAAGATGTGGTATATATATATACAATGGGATACTATGCAGCCATCAAAAACCTGAAATCTTGCCATTTGCAACAACACGGATGGAACTAGAGGGTATTATGCTAAACAACATAAGTCAATCAGAGAAAGACAATTATCATATGATCTCTCTGATATGAGGAATTTGAGAGGCAGGGTGGGGGGTCATGAGGGGTAGGGAAGGAAAAAATGAAACAAGATGGGACCGGGGAGGTAGACAAACCATAAGAGACTCTTAATCTCAGGAAACAAACTGAGGGTTGCTGTGGGGTGGTGAGGGGAGGGATAAGACAGCTAGGTTATGGACATTGGGGAAGGTATGTGATATGGTGAGTGCTGTGAATTTTGTAAGACTGGTGCTTCACAGACCTGTACCCCTGAAGCAAATAATACATTATATGTTAATAAAAAAAAGAAAGAAAATAAATAAATAATATTCTCTGTCTAGGCCTCTGGGTGCAGCAAGGTGAGTGGGAACACCAGGCATGGGGCTCACTCCAGGGTGATTTCAGAAGGTAGCAGACAAGCTGGGAATCACCAGCTTCTGTAAGGCCAAGCTGAGGAAAACAGGATCTCCCACTGGAGACCACTGGGCAGGAGAGGCAAAGTAAAATTTCCTAAGAACCTAGAGGATTCCCCACCCCTGTCATCTTGGAGACAGCCCAGTCCTGACATGGAGAAGAGCCACCTGCAAGATGGATGGGTGACAAGCTTCGCCGTGAACCTAGCACCCTGGGCAGAAGCCATCAGCCTGTGGGGTTCTCAGAGGACTCCTCACTCAAACTGCCAATCCTCCAGTTTGCCTTGGGCTGTTAGAGAAAATTATTTGTATGTTTAATGAAAATAAAACACATCTCATGGTATGGCCAAAAAACAAAGTCAGAATATAATAAAATATAAAAATAAATATAAAAATAACAAACTATATTTTGAGGAGTGTGAAAATTTAAATTAATTATTTTTTATTTAATTCTTTTAAAAAAGATTTTATTTATTTATCTGAGATAAGAGAAAGAGTGCTAGAGCAGGGGGAGGGGCAGAGGGACAAACTGACTCCCCGCTGAGTGTGGAGCCCAATGCCTAACTCAATCCCAGGATCCTGAGATCATGACCTGAGCCAAAGTCAGACACTTAACCGCTGAGCCACCCAAATGCTCCTAAATTAATTTTTTAAAATATGAATGCACACAAAGTAAATCTGAAATTACATCTATAGCAAAGTCTTATCTTGTGGTAAAGATTTGGACATTCTTTTTAAATACACTTATTTTTTATTTTTTCAGTGATCCAAGATTCATTGTTTATGCACCACACCCAGTGCTCCATGCAATACGTGCCCTCCTTAATACCCACCACCAGGCTCACCCATCCCCCAACCCCCTCCCCTCCATAACCCTGTTTGTTTCTCAGAGTCCAGTCTCTCATCTTTCGTCTCCCCCTCCAATTTATCCCAATTCACTTTTCCTTTTCTTCTCCTAAAATCCTCCATTTTATTCCTTATGTTCCACAAGTAAGTGAAACCATATGATAATTTACTTTCTCTGCTTGACTTATTTCACTCAGCATAATCTCCTCCAGACAGTCCATGTTGATAAAAAGTTGGGTATTCATAATTTCTGATGAAGATTTGAACATTCTTATCACCACTGAGAGGTGCAAAATATCTTTGCATAAAACTCTAGAGAAAATCATGCAGATGGGGTCAAGTGGTTTTCTTTCAGTTAAGTCAGTGTTTCCGTGTATATTATCTCTTATAAACAACAACACTGAGCCTTCAAGAGTGAAAATTCTTAATATAAATTGGAGCAGCCACTATGGAAAACAATATGGTGGTTCCTCAAAAATTTAAAAATAGAACTGCCTTAAGATCCAGCAATTCCATTTCTGGGTATATATTTAAAGAGAATTAAAATACTTCCTTGAGCGATATCTGCACCCCCATGTTCACAGCAGCATTACTTATAATAGCCAGGACACGGAAACAACCTAAGTGTTCATCAATGGGTGAATGAATAAAGAAAATGTGGTATAATATGTACAGTATCTATATACACATACATAATATATACATATATGTATTATATATATACATATATGTATTTAAGCCTGTGTGTGTGATGGAATATTATTCGGCCATAAAAAAGAAGGAAGTCCTGCAGTTTGCAACAACATGGATGAGGCTTGAGGGTATTATGCTAAATGAAATAATCAGACAGAGAAAGACAAATGTTATATGTTTTCATCTGTATGAGGAACCTAAAAAACTGAACTCACAGATGCAGAGAATAGACTGGTGGTTGTCAGGGGAGTGTCACGGTGGGAATGAGTGAAGGGTACACACTTCTAGTTATAATATGAATAAGTTCTGGAAACCTAATGTGTATCATGGCGACCATTAACGATACCTGAAATATCTGCAAGTGGCTAAGAGTGTGAATCTTGAAAGTTCTCACCACATACACAAAAAAGTAATACATCTGGTGATGAATCTGTGGATGTCTTAACTAACTATACTATGGTAATCATTTTGCAATGCATACATATGTGAAATTATTACATTGTACACTTTAAATTTACACACTGTTACATATCAGTTTTACCTCAGTAAAGATGGAAAAAAAGGATGAAAAGTCTTGGTCTCAAATTGGGGTGCATTTAGTAAAAAGGGGACCCACTATTCCCCTTCCCAGGGTCTTTCCTTCCAAGTCAATAGCTTTCTCCTTAGCAATGCCATGTGTAGTAGAGCCACTAACTGGAGCTCCATGCTGCAATGCGGCAACCAGGAAGGCGCCTTGTCTGCCCAGTTGTGCTCCCTACTCTGGTATACTTCAGCGGCCAGATGCTCAACCCTGACACGCGGCAACCGGGGCCCTACCCTTTTATTTAGTCAGGGGAAGAGAGAGAATTTTATGACAAAAAAAAAATCTTTCTGAGAGAAACCAAGTGTCTTTTATTTTAGGACTGATAGTATTTCTTGCTATTCCTATGCTTTGTCCATCTTAATATTTCTTATTTAATCATAGCTTACTTTTTTGTAATTTTTATGTTCCAGGTATAGGTCTTTAAGTGTGTCACTTAACCCTTCTAATAACCTTATGAATTAGATGTCATTATTATTCATATTTCACAGATAGGGAAATAAAACTAAGAGAGATTTACAAATCGTCCAAGGTCACTCCTACCTCTAATAAGTGACAGAGCTGGGACTCAAGCCCTGTTTTAACTACAAAGTTGAAGTGTTTTAGAAATATTATATAGGGTAATAAATTTGCATTTTTGTTTTCACTATTACTATTATTTAGTACATTTGTGAGTCAAAGAGCTGAAAGTAAAATCTCTATAGGCCTGGAAATTAAGTCTTTCAAGAATACATATGGGGAGTGGTGGATGGAGGTGGCAGCAGGTGGGACATTTTTTCCTTATTCTTTAAAGCAGGAGTGACATCCTCTCCCCGGAGTGTCAGTCCTGTGAACAGACAACCCTGTGTTCTGCTGGGTCAGATCATTCAGTGCTTAGACAGGCCCTATGAGTTGTTCAACAATTTGAATGCCAGCCCTGCTTTAAAATATCTTTGATTAATACACTGACATGATGATGGAGACAGCAATCACAGATTCTTCAAAACAAAAAGGCAAGTTAAGACCCTGGATAAGACACATCCAAAACTTACCCATCAAAGCAATGGGCGGCAGTTAGGACCCACTGGTGTCCAATGATTGACCCTCCACACAGGTGGCTCTGAGCCCTCAGCTTCACTTGCAGGCTGACTTGCCAGGGCCACTCTCCCCAAGAAGAGTTGGTTCCTCCAACAATGCGTGTGTTTGTTTTTGTTGAGCAAACTGAAAAGAGAGTCTTGACATTAATGGTTGGAATTCAAGGTGAGTCAGAGTTCACCTCAGCCAAGGAAAACAGAATACATAATTCCATTATCTAAGACTAAGCAAACTATCGAGACAACACAGACATCCCTTTACAGTTCCATGAAAAAATGAGACTCACTCACCAGGACTATCCCCACTTTTACACAACCTCAAAGAATAACCAGAGCTTGCTTGTGTCCTATGTGTAATCCTAGTTGGGGAACCATCCAAAGATAATCGTAAGGAACACTTGCACCTAGATAAAATGATAGGTATAAAGATTAAACCTTCACAGAGGGAGATAATTCATGAAATTGTCTTGCTGACTATCTTTGAAAAATAAATTTTCACTAACTTCTCTCCTTTACAGTCTTCTGGGCATAAAGAATAAGTAAAAAACTGACAGCGAATCATCTTTGTACAAGTTTCTTGGCAAACATTCACTCCTTCAACAAAGGTCACGTTCAGTTCTTCCCCTTCAAAATCAACTCCTGAGTAAATTTTGGAATGACAGGGCTCTGTGTGATTAGAGACATAAAAAGGTATAAAATGAAAACATCAA
Source organism: Ailurus styani (assembly GCA_002007465.1). Taxonomy (NCBI): domain Eukaryota; kingdom Metazoa; phylum Chordata; class Mammalia; order Carnivora; family Ailuridae; genus Ailurus; species Ailurus styani. The sequence continues at coordinate 523,122 of LNAC01000522.1, forward strand.
TAAACCCACATGTACCCAGGTTTTTTGGTACTGAAGACTGTTTCATCGCTATTACTTTTTAGAACATCATAAAGTGTATCACATTTTATGTACTATTATTATTGAATCACATTACCAGGCAAGGTTTTGCAGGTTAAAAGGCTATATCCAGATATGGCATTTTCCTGAGGAGTAGGGTAACTTGGTGTCCCGCTTTTGGAAGTCTTAAGAAAGCAAACATTTCTATTAAAAAAAAAAAAGCAAAAGAGAGAGAAACAAAACTGAATTAAAGGCAAACACAAAAGCATTTCATATTTTAAAAAGCACATCTGCAAATCTTATTCCTCTGAGGAACACTTTTCAAAGTAAGGCAGACCACAGGACTCTAATAAATCACAGAGATTAAATGTAAACCAAGCCACATCTCCCTCCAAAGAAAACTGATAGGCATAGATAACCTGGAAAGAGGAGAATGGTAAAGTTCCACCTTCTCATTGAGAAGAAAAAGAAAAAGAAAAAAAGAGCCAAGACTAAATTCTGGGTGTTATTGTATAACTATGTACCGTTCTCTTAGCTCTGCCTTTGTATAGATGGAAAAGGGCAGGTTATCAGAGGGTAAAGAGGTCAATCAGGATAAATAGGACTCTAGTTTCTGAAACACAGGAATCAGAGACAACATTAATGGCTATGCTGCCAGTGAATGGTTTTTACTTCAATAATATAAAATATTAAGATCAGTTAGAAAGGTATCTGATCCTTTTCTTCCATGGATCCAATGCTATGTTTCAGGAAGAGAAGGTAGGTGGGAAAGTCAGCTCAGCTCTTAACTAATCTACACCTGGCAGGAAAGTACCCCCTTCACCCATGGGTTCAAGTGATCTGAGGGAAATGAACAAAACTATGAAATTACAGTGATGACAGGACAGGAGCAAATGTTACACAGTCTTACCTCTGTGGTTCTAGATGCCACATCTTTGTGTAGAAGGTAAAGAAGAGGCAGTTGGGATGGTAGGTGCAAATGGTTTGACATACAAAAGCATCGGGGGTGACAACTCTGGCGATGTCCATATCTGAAAATGTGAGGTGCTGGAAAATGTCCATGTGGCAACCTGTGAACTCACAGAGGGAAGAGAGCCCTCAGCAGGTGACAGGACGCTCAAGTGACTTGTCCTTTGTCATCACAGCTAAGGAGATTTTGACTGTTGTTTATAGCACCAGATATTCTAAGTGAAAAAAGTGTCAGTTAAAATATCCTCAGACTTGTTTGCCATTTGGAAGAAGGAAAAATTGGTCTAAATCTCGTAAGAGATAGATTCCTATGTCAGAGAAATGGAATACCTTGACCTAGGCTCTCGGTTCCATCCCGACCCGTGCAAAATATTTAGGTTACTTAGCATATGTTCAGCTTTTCTTTCTATTATCCTGACCCTGAATTCCAGATTTTAGAAGATAAGCTTTTGCGTTACATTTTCCTGAATATTATGAAAAAGATTTTAATAAAAACAGATTAATAAAAACATCAGGTAGCTAACAAAAATGCCACGTGCCCATTGAAATTAGAATAGGAGAAAGTCCACTTTCATTTTCTGTATATAATCTTATTTTAAAAAAGATTTTATTTATTTATGAAAGAGAGAGAGAGAAAGGACAAGCAGACTCCATGCTGAGCACCAAGCCTGACATGGGGCTCGATCTCAGGACCCTGAGATCATGACCTGAGTTGAGACCAAGAGTTGAATGCTGTGAAAGATGTAAGCCTGATTCACAGACCTGTACCCCTGGGGCAAAGAATTAAAAAAAAAAGAGAGAGTTGAATGCTTCACTGACTGAACCACCACACCCCTAATCTTATGTCTTAATTATACTTTTATTTGTGTTCTTATTATTTACTCACTTTACTCAATTTGATTACACAAATTTTATTAAAATTATGGAATAATGATAACTATAGGAAGGACAAAAAGAGTCCTAATTTAAATGAACATAATTGTGTCAAGATGACGTACCTCTGTGACATAATATCTATATAGGGGCAATCTAGGAAATAAGGTCTCAACAAGGTAGATCTTTCCAAAACAACAACAGCAGCAGCAATAGCAACAACGACAAACACGGACTCTAGAAACTGGAAGGGAACTTACAGATCACCATGCCAACCTACAACTATATCCCCTGAAGGGTGACCCTGACAAGTTGTTTAACTTTTACCAAGATATTTACAGTGTTGAGCCACTCACTACATCACGGCAAGGCCTAATTCTTTTCTGACCGTTTTAGGTGTTAGGTATGTTTTTGCTATTTTCTTCATAGGAGATCTGCCTAATGGAACCACACAGACTAATCTAATCATTTCTCTAATGACAGCCCTCCAGAAACAAAAATGAAGACAGTCATCCCAGTCTTTTTCAGCTTAAATGCCTTTAACCGGTCCCTCTAGCAATTTCGTGTTTTCCATTACTTCTAGATATCACTCTCCTGGTTACTCCCTTTCGAAGTGCTCAGGGTTGACCATTGCTACACACCACATATACAACACAGAGGTGTATACGATGTTTTGGTCACTCCCTGGCCCATCCAGATGACAAAAACACAGGAGCTATCTTGTTAAGAAGGCCCTTTTCTTTTTTAAAGCTAGTTTTTGTTTTGTTTTGTTTTGTTTTGTTTACTAAAAGCACTACAGGTTGTGAGTGGGAATGGCAGAGGAAGGAGCTCTGAAAATCCTCTCCTCCATAGAAGTAATGAGAGCACGGGCAAAATTGTCAAAATCAATGTTTTCAGAACTCTAGAAATTAATCAGAATTAATCAAACTATAACAGTCCAGGGAGCACTTATTCAAGAAACATGGCTGAATCTCTATAAGAACAGTGATTTTTGTGGGATTTTTATTTGTCTTGTTCTTGTTCTCTTCTCCCCAGCACCATGGAAGCCTTCAAACAGCCTCACCATCATGCTGGAAACCAGCCAGTAGTCTAGCCCCCCCAGAGGGGGCAGACTGGGTCTGGGGTTACTCCAGTGCTCCATTCCCATCCCCAGTTAAAACCATTATTTGACCTGTCTGGAAATTCTCAGGAAAATTCCCCTAACAAGGATTGAGTTTATTTGACATAACTCAGAGCATTCTTCAGTATTAACAGCTTTTTCCTTGCAAGTGTTCCTCAAGAACAAAGAAACAAACAAACGAAAAGTGCCAATTATGTAACATTGCAGCTTCCTAGGGCAACAGGAATAGCTGGAGCAAACAACAAGCTGATAACATTCCTAAAAAGAAAATGAAGGGAAAAAGGATAGTGGTGAAGTTTTTGCCATATTCCTGGGAATCTAGCAGGCCTTATGCAAGTACAGGGCTGTGTGCATGACCCAGCCTGTGCACATGTCCATGAAAGAGCTGAGAAAGTCCTAAGCTCTCCGGCTGGCTGACATTGCACCCGGGGTCAGCAGAAAGTGAAGGCCAAAGCAAAGTTGCAAAATGCCTGTCTGCACATTGAAGCCATGCCCAACACTCCCAAAAAACCCTCATCAAAGGCTGGGAAACTTACGGGTTCCAGGAACGTAAGGACCAAAGGAGAATGGAAACAAATAGGAAAAGAGATGCCCTGTTGCCAGCCTCCCTATCTCCCTTGGGGCGGGGTTGGTTCCTCGCCCAGAATCTGCTGCAGAATTTGGCAAAGTTGGCACTGGATACTGTGTAGCATTGAGTATTGGTGATTCGGTTTCAGTAACGTCTTATCATCAACATGCTGGTAATTAAATGAGGTGTAAGGTTATGACAATTTTCTGGATAATTAAATTGAAATTACCTAAATGTCTGAAATTACAGCACTTTCTTTTTTTTTTTTTTAAAGATTTTATTTATTTATATGACAGAGAGATTACAAGTAGGCAGAGAGAGAGGAGGAAGCAGGCTCCCCGCTGAGCAGAGAGCCCGACATGGGCCTCGATCCCAGGACCCTGAGATCATGACCCGAGCCGAAGGCAGAGGCTTTAACCCACTGAGTCACCCAGGCGCCCTACAGCACTTTCTTGATTGATTATGGTTGAGTCATTTCACTAACAATGGACACCACCAAGAAATGACCCTAATGGTTTTCTCTGCAGTGTCACTGCTCTAGTTCCCTATAGATGCTTTAACAAATTGTCACCAAACCAGCGCCTACAAATAATATAAATTTAATATCTCACCATTCTGAAGGTGAGAAGTCTGAAATGGGTCTCGCCGGGCTACAATCAAGGTGTCAGCAGGGCTTTGTTCCTTCAGGAAGCCATATAGGAGGACCTGTTTCCTTGCCTTTCCCAGCTTCTAGGCTACCTGTTCCTTGGCTTGTGGATCCTTTCTTTATCTTGAAAGCCAGCAGTGTAACCTCTTCAAAACTCTCTGTCTCTCACTATGACCTTTCTATCTTCCTCTTTCTCTTACAAGGATTCTTGTGATGACACCAGGCCTACTCACAGAATCTGGAATCATCTCCCATCTCAAAATCCTTAGCTTGATCACATCTACAAAGCCCCATTTGCCATGTAATGTAACATATACACATGTTCCAGGAATTAGGATACGGATGTCTTTGGCGGACTCCAATTCTGCCTACTACAGTCACACAGGGGAATATTAGCCACAAAATTACCAATTTCTGAGAGTGCACAGGGCTTCAGTGAGAATCCGGATTCCACATTAGTCAGCACCTTTATACTGGTGGGTGTTCCTCCTGGACCGTGCTTTAAAAGGCAGCTGTTTCTAAATGTGAAGAAAAGAGGTTACTTCTCTTCCTAAATTGCAAGATGCATGTAGCAATCCTTTTTCACACTGAAATGATCCTTGGTCAGTGGGAAATAAAACAATCAGAACAATGAGTTTGATACTGATTGGCCCAGGGTTTGTATTTTTAATCAGAGACATTTTTCTGCTCTGCACAAGGAAGGTTAGGGTGAGAATAGGATGGGAGACATTTTTCAACCAAACCCTCACTCTGCAACCACTGGAAATTATTCTCCTTAGCAAAATGACACCAAAACTGAGTAAATAAATAAGCAGAGTGGTTACATCTAAAGGCCCTGTCTGGTCTTCCATTGGGGAGAAAAACAAAGAATACAATTAAATCTTAAAAACACCACCAGAAAGAACAAACACCATGAATGTTGCTTACCGGTACTCTGCACTGTAAAATCTTTCAGTGGCATACGTGAAAAATTGGCAGTGAATGCTGTTGGTGCACTTTTTTTGGCATTCTTCAACACTTCTTACCTTAGAGACATTAAAATTAACTCCTCTCATATCAATTCCTTTATGAATGTTTCGGTAACAAGCTGTACAAATAAAATGCACAGAGCGAATTCATTCAGTTTCCTTCCAGAAGTAGATCATCAATTAGGGTAGTTTTGAAGGATTCCATCCTGTTTTTCATAAGTGCACTTTTAACTAGGAGATTCAGAACTTTTGTTACATCACTACATTATCAAGCTCTGCTTGAAATAACACATTCTAATATGTTTTAGAGCACTAGCATGGTGAAGGGGTTACTTTGTTTCCAAAGCTATAAGGTATGTGCAAGTATATAGGTAATATTTCACCCTGAAATTATCAATGAGCAATGGAAGACAAACAAGGCAATGATAGTGACGGCCCTGATGATTGTGCTAGGGATCTGCATTATTAAACAAACTCATATGTCCTCGACTTCTTGCACTGAGTGAAGAAGCCTCTCTATGTCTTTGCTTTCTTCTCAGCTTTCAACTATTTGTCTGATTGTGAATTTCATTATAAGCCCTGTCATTCACATCTATGTGTCAAATTATTCTAAAAGGTGACGAGTTTTATTTATGCATGATGAAACCATTTTAACTCTTGCTTTAAAATTTTGTTAAATTCTAGTTAAACATCCTTCAGTTGAAATGTACCTTATACACAAAAAATTATAGATAATTCCTTGGACATTGAACCAAATTTATGATTTAGGCTTTTTTTAAAAGATTTTATTTATTTATTTCACAGAGGGAGAGAGATCACAAGGAGGCAGAGAGGCAGGCAGAGAGAGAGAGTGGGGAAGCAGGCTCCCCGCTGAGCAGGGAGCCCGATGCGAGCCTCGATCCCAGGACCCTGAGATCATGACCTGAGCCGAAAGCAGAGGCTTTAACCCACTGAGCCACCCAGGCGCCCTAGGCTTTTTTTTTTTTTTTTTAAAGCACTCAGGTTTGTTAGACCCTTGGATAGGAAACCAGCAGTGTAAACCATAATCTGTTTGTATGCAATGTTCTACTCCTAAGAGGTTGAAAAAGTCCTAAAACTAGATTTAATGGTGGGAATGACAGAAAATGTACAAACTAGTAGGAAAATAATATATTGAGGTGGGCAGGGCAGTGGATAATTCACAGTGATTCATGCACATAGGACTTTGTAGATTCTAGAAATGAAATCTTTCCAATTCTACTGCACGTGAGAAAAGAAACCAGCTGAGTTGGGATAGGATACTTACAAACTAAAAACTTTTCTTTATGGTCAGTGGAAAGCTATAAACCTACCTATGAAAGTTTTAAACCAAAATTGGTCCCGAGTTTAGGGACTTTATGTCCTTGGGAACAATTATTCACTTTAATTTGAGATACCTGGGGAGAGTTAGGAGGGAATATTAAATCAAGTTCTGTAGGACTAAGTTTGGGAAAAAAATAACAATAACTAGGAGTATTGAGGAAAGCAAAATACTGTTCTTTAAATTATGCTATGATAGCATAATTAAAAATAATGCTTAAATGAATGATTGCCCTAAGTTGTATTAAGATACAAATTTGATCTTATAACATAGGACACGTTCTCATCCTCAGGTAAACTACATATTGACTAAGTCAGATCCCTGTGTTCCTCACTAAGGACAGGTTCGTATACAAACAGCAGGCATAAAGCACGCATGTGCATTGAGGGAGTGGTGTTAATGGGGGATGGGAGGATAGAAAACTTTAAAACATCTGAAATTTGAAACCACAAAATTAACTGTAAATAGTAAAGGTAAAATTTATTCTTATGGTTTTGGGTGCAATTGTAAATAGAGTTACCTGACAACCCAGCAATCGCACTACTGGGTATTTACCCTAAGGATACAAATGTAGTGATCCTTAGGGGCACATGCACCCAAATGTTTATAGCAGCAATGCCCACAATAGCCAAACTATGGAAAGAACCTAGATATCCATCAACAGATGAATGGATAAAGAAGATGTGGTATATATATATACAATGGAATACTATGCAGCTATCAAAAGAAATGAAATCTTGCTGTTTGCAACGATATGGATGGGACTAGAGGGTATTATGCTGAGCAAAATAAGTCAATCAGAGAAAGACAATTATCATATGATCTCTCTGATATGAGGAACTTGAGGGTCAGGGCAGGGGGTCGTGGGGGGTAGGGAGGGAGAAATAATGAAACAAGATGGGATGGAGAAGGAGACAAACCATAAGAGACTCCTAATCTCATGAAACAAACTGAGAGTTACTGGGGGTTGGGAGGGTAGGGATAGGATGGATGGGTGATGGACATTGGGGAGGGTTTTTGCTTTGGTGACTGCTGTGAAAGGTGTAAGCCTGATGATTCACAGACCTGTGCCCCTGGGGCAAATAATAATAATTAAAAAAATAAAAAAATACTAAAGGTAAAATAGCAATGATGGACAGTCACAATATGGTTCAAGTTTCTGCCAGCCCATTAGTTGAGAATCTTTTTAGTACTTTTCATTTTCAGGTAGATCAGTTATGTCAGAGAAATAGTTCATCCGCCCTAAATTAGGATAGGATTAGAAACAGTTTCCCAAGACATTAGTAGCAGTAAGTGTCAGAATTTAAATTTCCTGGCCTCTTAGTCCTCACATTTTTTTCCTAAGAAGTATGATTCTCATTTGCAAGATTTACAGAGCCCAGACCTTCAGTTTGGGGACTTAATGAGGTTTCTTAACTTCTGCATTATTCACATTTGGGACCAGAAAATCTTTGTCAGGGGGGGGCTTCCCAGTGCCTTGTGGAATGATTAGCAGCATCTCTGACCTCTATCCACTAGATTCCAGTTGCATCCCCCTAAGCTGTGACAACCAGAAATGTCTCCAGTCATTGCCAATTGTGCCCTTGATGAAGGACATAATCACCCCTGGTTGAGAACCACTGGTGTGCAAATTATCTCAAGTAAAATAGGAAGACAGACCGCTCTCTGTGTTCTCTTTAAGATTCTTACCTGCAGTCAGGGATAGAGGGAGGGGGAAGCTACCATTGGTGTGTGTATTCACTTTCTGTGTGTATTCACTATCTTACCCTGTAGTGCTAACCTCATAAGTAATAGAGACTCCTTGAGCATGGAACTGATAATGGCGAGAGGGAGGATACATCCAGTTAATAGCATCCCCTCTCTGTTATCTTTCTGTGTGCTCCCTTCAAAAGTCCATGGCAGTACAGAGCTTGGGCAGAAGGCATTTTAAAGTAAACCCATTATTCACTCAGATTTAGCTAAGAAAGTGACAGCTTACCACTTATTTGATGACCACATTGCTTTAAGGAGTGTCCAGAAATTGCACTTGTCCGTGACATTCTTGGCAGAGTTCCCATAGCACTGTCTTTCAAGAAGCAACCAAATCTGTTTTTAAAAATACTTTCAGTTAAAAATAGAATAATAAATGCACACTGAGGAGATGTCTAATGTTTTTTATATACTAATAATTATGTCCAGGAATAAGGAAAATAATAGAGCTTCCCTGATGCTTGTTGGAAAGAACACTCTTAGAGGAAATTCCATAAAGTCTAACAGTCTTTGTAATAGCTAACTTTAGCATTCTTTTTCTTTAAAAAAAAAACACTTAAGTACAGAAAGTTGATCATATTAAAGAGGTAATGATTTTTCCTGTGTTCCTACAATTTGGGGAATTATGTTCTCACCTGGTCATTGTTTTTACTTAAGAAATTAAATCAGTCATGAGAGTTGGATCTATCTATAGTGTTCACCTTGCTTATTAACTCCTTCTGGTTCCCACTAATGGTATACTTCTGTCTTTAATGTCAATCCTAACAGTAATCTTTCACAAGGATTTTAGAACCTAACTCAACTTAAAGAACCTAACTAAACTAAAGAACCTAACCTAAACCTAACTCAACTTAAAGTCACAACTTAAACCTAACCCACAGTCTTGGTTTTCTGTACAAGTTTAACACGTAGAATCAGGGAGTGATGATCTAATTCCTGGTTTTTAAATTCAAATGGAATTAAGATAAAAGAATAGACTTATGGATATGGAAATGGGAACAATGAAGAAATGTTCGTTCTGGATATTGATCAAAGTAAAAGAAAATTATGATGAAACCATGGCCACACTCAGTCAACTTTGTGACCTAATAAGATCTTTAATGACTATTTTTTCGGGGCTCTTACTTTTCCAAAATACCAGTTAAATAATATGTTTGCATATGCACACTCACACCTGTACACACACACACACACACACACACACACACACACACACACACACACACACACACACTCTGCATATCACAGATGCCCCCTACAGGACCATTCAGAGCAGAAATTTCCCAAGGTCACAAGCTCTGGATCTTACTCAGTAATATTCTCAATAAAATATTTGCCTTCCATTATATTTTCTTAGGCCCATGCTATCCACAAATATAATCCTGAATCAGATAGTATGTTTCCTTGCTCAGGTGAAATATTCACCTGTTTTTAAACCCTTTCTTGAGACAATCACTTAATCCAATGATTTTCAAGCATTCTCCCTGAGGCCTTGGATAGACCCTGCCTAGTGTCTATGACTTTAGGCCAATGCAGCAACGGTTTGAATTGCATATTGTCAGGTCCAAGACACTTGGGTTCAGTGGGCTGAACCGTTTAGGTCTGAGGCTGTGGCCTAAGAATCTGCTAATATAAGAACAACTCTATGTGATTCCAGTGAAGCTGGCCCTTGGACCCCATTTGAGAAACATAAACCTACAATATCTAAACCTTTTTGCACACAACTGGTTCTATTTTAAAAAATGACTGGCTACTCCAATAATGACATATCAGTGTTTACCTTTTGTCTGTGTCATTAGTGGAATTTTCAGGAAGAAAACTGAAGAGCAAACACCTAGGATGGAATGTGCACATCATCTGACAATGTTGGGCGTCCGGGGTGTACATGGCAGTTAGGTCCCCACCTCTGAAGAAGGTGTCTGTATATAGTTGAGTCAGACATCCTATTATATAATCATTGAAAAAAAAGACATTAATTTGCAATGAATGCAAATAATTATTTTGATAAAAATATGTCTGTGTTTTGAACCTTCTTATCTCTTTCACAAAATATCCGAAGAGCTTTACAACAGGACTTTAATTATAGGGGGAGAATGAAACATATTAAGGTGACTATTTGAACAAGGTATAATGTTATTTAAAGTCATTCTATGGGTACTTCTATATAAAAAACTTGGTTGATTTGTATGAAATCAGGGAATAATTTGCACATAAATTATCCATAAGAAAATACAGTTCTAGCTTGGTTTCTCCCTGTGTCCTAATGTGCTATGAAAATGCCATGAATTAAAAATAACAGGCAGGGTCCCTGGGTAGCTTAGTTGGATAAGCATCCAACTCTTGATCTCAGCTCAGGACATGAGTTCAAGTTCCCCAATGGGTTCCCTGCTGGATGTGAAGACTACTAAAAAAATAAATAAAATAAAGTAAAACAATAAAATAACAGGCTTCTTGTTATAGAATAAATAAGCCATGGGCATAAAAGGCATAGTATAGGCAATATAGTCAATGATATTGTCACAGTGTTGTATGGTGACAGACAGTAGCTACACTTGTGGTGAGAATAGCAGAATGTACAGAGAGGTTGAATCACTATGTTGTATACCTGGAACTATTACAACATTGTGTGTCAGCTATAGTCAAATAAACAAAATAAAACAAAGTAGGATCTCTTCCTCAAAACCTTTCCATATCAAATATTTCTGTAAGGGGAGTTAGAGACAGACTTCATTATATGCCTCTGACTATTGTGTTTTGTTGTGTTGTGTTTTTACAGAAAGAAACTAAGTAACTGAGTCTTTACTGGTCAGTACAGACTTGCGCAAGACCCGCGTGGCTAATAAATGTCCCAGGAGAGAAACCTAGCTCTTTTCACTCCCAGTCCTGTTCCCTTTTCTAGCATACACTGTTAAATGTTCCTCATCTCAGTTTAATTTAAACAAACTGAGAGTTATTGGGTACTTACTGGGACCAGTACATTTATTTGCTCGGTTTCTACAAGCAAATACAAATGTGTGCATATGTTAAATTGAAAATCCATTCTGGACTATTTGCTGTTTAGAATTGTTCACAGTTCTAAACTATTCACAGCTCCCTCATCCCACATATGATTAGAATATTAAGTGCTACCTTTACTGTTCTACTGTTTCATATATTAAAAGTAAACTTTAATACATGAATTTGAGTTTACTTTGAAAGACCCGTTTTAAAGTCAACTTAATAAGCTTTTCCAACTCAGGTAGCACATTTTTTCTGTCAACTGTCTGTTAACCACAGTATATCCCAATAACAACTTTGTTCATCCCCTAGGACATCTATTTTTGTATTGCCCTTCGGGAAATGGGCAGGTTAGACATATGTGTTTCATAAGCACTGAAGATTAAAATTTCCTCTGCACTATCCTAACCCTCTGGGGACTCTAGCCCTAAGCTCTGTTAGGATAACCTAGCACAGCAAGATTGCTTTTCTCCCTCTTAGAGGTGTGGCTAAGATGACTATCCCTTGGGTAAATTTCATATTTTGAAAAAGCAGAGATCCCTAGAAGTTGCCAGGTGTATATATGCCTAGATTTCATATACACACAAAACACTGAGTCCAGTGACAACACTAACTGCAAAGTGACCTGTGTTTTAAACAATTGCTGTATTCGGCTGATTCCTAGTTACCAAGCAGCCATCCTTCCTCCGTCCACACGAACATGAGTACAAACAACACCCTGCACTTGTCTGGGAGTTCCCGTTCTGCAGCTAAGCCTTTGTGAATGGCCATGGAAAGGCTGTTCCATGGAAAGGCCATTGGCTGATGGAAAGGGGCAACCAGAAACACACCAACTTTGGAACAGACTGGGAGGAAAGCGCTAACAGGTGTTCTTGCTTATCCTCATAAGTTGGTAATGACGATGATAACAGTGATGACGATAACAATGATAGGCTTGTTTGTATTGTATTTTAGAGTGTTTTAAAGCACTGTTACACAAGTTATCCCACAACACAAAATAATATCACACTGCCTCCTGTGTCCGTGGACTTTGGGCAGGTTATTTGGTCTTGTTAAAAAAAAAAAAAACCCTACATAATTGGTAAGAAGAAAAATACTATTTTTTTAAATTGGGCAAAGTATATGAAAAGGTAATTTACAAAAGAAACACAAGCAAAGAGTAAGTATACAAAAAATGGAAACTGTCATAAATACAGGCAAGTTAAGGCTGATAGGGTGGATGGGTTATGGACATTGGGGAGGGTTTGTGCTTTGGTGAATGCTGTGAAAGATGTAAGCCTGATGATTCACAGACCTGTACCCCTTGGGCAAAGAATAAAAATAAAATTAAAAAAAAAAGAAAAAAAACAGCTGATGCCATTTTACTCAAAAGATTATCAACAATTTTTAATTGTCTAAGTTACCAGTGTAGATATACTAATTTACATCTACAAATCTGGCTGCAAATGATAAAAAAAAAAACCTAGTTCGATGTGACTTAGTATAAATGAAATGTTTTGGTTCAGAAGCCAGTCCATGGCAGATTTGGCTTCAGGAATCACTGGACAGAGTACTCAGATGATCCCATCAAGATACAATCTGTTTTCAGCCCTTTGCTCTGTTCCATGGTGTTGCTGTTGCTCTCAGGTTCCACATAGTGGCAAGGTGCCAGAAGCTCAGGGCTTTGCACTCTCCAATAGTTCAAGTCAATTGGAAATAATAATAATATGGAGAGTCTTATTTCTAGAAGTGTAAACAAAGGTCTTATTGCAGACCTTTGGCTCTGATTGGGTCACTGTTGCCAGCAGAATGTGTGCTCCTGTTTACTAATTCAGGTTGGCTTGGTCACAGCCACATAGATCCAAACTTGGAGGCAGAAGTTTCCCAGAAACAAACTAGGATACAGTTTCCAGAAAGGTGAATATATGTCAAGCCGTATAGATGACTATTGGAGTTGGCCTAAGTGGCATAATGATCATTCTTACCAGCTGGTATAGAGAGTTAATTGGAAATCACCTTTCTTTGTACATAACAAAACCTTCCAAAATATTCACATCTTTTTATCTAACATTTTTATTTCCAAAATTTTATTCTACAGAAATAACTTAATATGTATATAAGAATGTGCATACAAAAATACCATGACTAGGGAAGATTACTAAGTTCCAAAATAGATGATATATATAAAAAGATATCTATAAATGGGAAACATAAATTATAAACAAAGTATCTATAATTAATAACATCTTTGTTATATGTATAAATAGACGTGTAGAAAAATATCTGAAACACTGAAAAAATTTTTTAACAGTGGTCATTTCTGTATAATAGGACTACAGATAATAGGCAATTTCTCATTTTCTGCTTATGCACCTCTAATTTTCCTAGCATGATCATAATTTTTTTTTTGCCTAAAAGAACTAAAATGGCCATGGTCCATAGCATCTCTGGCTTCTACCCTTCAGCACTCAATGGATTTAATGATCATGGCTTAAAAAAAGCAATTAGACATAGGGGGGTTAGTTTAGGAGGGGAAAAACAGCTTCTTCCTGAAAAAATTATATCTCTTTACAAATGTAACCCTTACCCAAGAGGTGTTTATCTTAGCCATTCATCTGAGAGGTAGGTAAATAATCATTGCAGTGTGTCCATCTTCAGTCAACGCAGACTCAGAATCTATCCATAACGATGGCTCAGAGAAAATGCCATTCTATAATGATTAATAAAAAACCGTGTCCAGAATCATCTTTATTCCCTGAAAACTTAATGGAATGGCTAGAGAGAGAAATACATTCAAAACCTGGTGTTGAAACCAGAACTACTCAAATGGATGATTAACTAATTTAAATCTAAACCAAATGCTTTCATTTCTGAAGCAGTTCTCCAGTGGCCAAAAGAGTAAAAATATGCACCCTGTACCTATTACAACACTTGGGTTGGATCCAGATATTATAAAATGCCTACACAGTGCATATTCAGATAAAGTTGATTTTTAAAATATATTGATACTAAAAATAGAGGGCTGAGTGTTTCAGATCTGCTTTGTAGACAGTCATTTGCCAACAGCAGTTTCTGCTAACACATGCAAAAAGACATTCTCAATTCTGGGATCCCCACCCCTGTGCATCTAGGGCAATACATCTGAGAAGTGGCAGTTGCCCCTGCATATTAAAAGGATTATGTGTCCTGACTTCTCGGGTCTGCTTCCTTCCCAAAGATCTCTGTTCAATAGTTTTCTCCAGGCCTGGCATGTCTGGTTAACTATTCCTCGCCCACACACAACTTGAGATCTTAGAGACAATTCACTCACCACAGGAAACGGTAGCAAAGAAGCAAGTGAGATAAGCTGCTTGCCTGGATGAAATCATCCTAAAAGAGAAAGCAACACATGCATGACCCTGTTGGTGAAAGATCATATTTAACACGAACCTTAATTTAAGGTAATAGAGATCTTCTTCTTATAAATGTCTGCATTGCAAGTCTAAACACATAATTACTAGTACAGGGAGCAAGAGCTTTCTGTATATTTGAAGCAAGGGACTTGGCACAAGATACAAACTGAGATCTCTAGACTACTATTGCATTCATTGCTCACTTGTCGCCAATGTTGACAATTATGGAAAGGGAATTGGTAGAAGAAATTAAGCAGTTGTGAAACCTCTTGATTTGAGCAAAAAGAAAATGACTGCAAATAATGGCAATAATATCGGTCCAGAATCCCTAAGAAAAGCTCTCAAAACACTAAAGCCCATTGAAAAGTATTAAAGCAGTAGATATCCTCTGATTTTAAAATATCTTAAAGATTTCATATGTAAGAATGTCAGTTTCTCCTACACTCTCTAAATACACCGGAAATTAGAATATATACTGATAGCTTCTTCTCAAGGTAGAATTATGCTTAATTAAAAAAAACTATTTGAAAGCAATCAGAATAAAAGAAATTCTCTACCTGAGAGCACAATTCTTCTATGGCTCTGGAGGTGAGGGTGTCTCCAGCCACTTAAAAATGGACGGTCCTCAAGCTTTCCTAACAGGGCACTGCAGGCCGTTATTTGCTTGGTTCTGATATTGACTTTGATTTTCTGCCAACAGTTTCAACTTTTTGTCCTGTCAACATATTCTATGAACATCCCATTCCTGTGTTCAGCTATTTTATATATTAACTATTTCATGTTAGGGCCCCACAATGCATGCCCAGATTTCTATTTTTAAAAATGTTCATAACACTCCCCATTATTTGGACTCATGCAGCTTAAATCTCATTTAACTAAACTTTTCCCATTGCAGTTACCTGGACGACAACTGAATAAGGGATGGGTATGGGTGACTCCTTCTGGAAGGATCTTTTGATTAATATCTATGCTTTTCCATGCCCTCATCAAAGGAGCATGTAACACCAAAGTTTTGAGTATGGAAGGGAATTGGAGGATGATTAGATCCTTCTCTCACCCAGTTTAGGAAATGATATATAGCAGGAGTTGACAAACCACAGTTCACAGACCAAACCTGGCCCAGTGACTGTTTTTGTAAATAAAGTTTTATTAGAACACAGCCATGCCCATTCATTCATGTAATTGTCTATACTTGCTTTCATTCTACAACTACAGAGTTAAGTAGTTGTGATAGACAGTATGGCCCACAAAACAGAAAAGGTTTATTATCTGGTCCTTTTCAGATGAAGTAAGCAGAAACCTGCTATATATGGCACTCCTAGCACAGTTTAGAATTCCCTGTCAGGATGCCTCATCTGGAAAAAAAAATGCCTGTTTTCCTAGAAAACTGTTCCTGCCCAGGGAGTTCTATTTTATTTTTATTTTTAATAAAAAGTCTCATTATATACTGAAATATACCTTCTTGCAACTATTTTAATATAAATATACTTTATATGTAAATATACTTTAATATATTAATATAATATATGAATATATTTATGTGATAAATATGTATATATTTATATAATATATAAATTTATATATTTACATACTTTAATATAAATATACTTTAATATACTTTTTAAATTTACTTATTTATTTATTTAGCCTGTGTGTGGAGCCAGGTGGGTGGAGGGGCAGAGGAAGAAGGAGAGAGAGAATCATAAGCAGGCTCCATGCTCAGCACAGAGCCCAATGTGGGGCTTGAACTCACAACAGTGAGATCATGACCTAAGCCAAAATCAAGAGTCAGATGCTTAATCAACTGAGCCAGCCAGTTACCCTGTTCTTGCAACTTCTATCCTTTAGTCCTAGATCTACTTACTAGAATAAAATAATTTATTCTCTTTTTTGGTGTGCTTTTTAAACTATTTGAAGACCATAATCACTTGCCCACTAAATCTCCTTTGTTTTCTAACCCTCAAAGTCATAGTACATCATTCTGACTAGTAAATTATATCTGTAGGGATTTGATTCTTATGTAAATATTTTATGCATATTACTGCAATGCAGAACCACGTTTATTAAAAATGTAGCATAATGTTGCCGGTAAAATATTTTCTGGCTGTAATGAAGTAGCATATTTCAAATATGCCTGCTATGCCACTTTGTAGATTCAGGGTATCAACTAGTACACCAGCAATCAACAAAGAGAATCCTCTGCCTTGTGCAATATAAAAGAATTTAAGTTTGGGATCTCATCTGTTACCAGCCTCAACAACAACAACAAAAAGATGAGTGGAACAGAGCTACCTTGCCTCCAAAGCACAGCAGAAACCCT
The DNA here is from genome assembly GCA_002007465.1 of Ailurus styani. NCBI lineage: Eukaryota > Metazoa > Chordata > Mammalia > Carnivora > Ailuridae > Ailurus > Ailurus styani. Next base: position 540,060 of record LNAC01000522.1, read on the forward strand.
GAGGTCGTTTCCCTAAAAGGTGAGATTATAGATTTTAACCTTTTTACATCCTTCTGTGTTCCATCTGAACATCTCTTACACCAAAACATAAGTTATATTTTAGTAACACAATAAAACTAAAAATTTCTTTTTAGAAGAACCAAATCAGATATAAGTTGAAAAGAGGCAATGGTAGGCAGAATTATAAAATCTTCCCCAAGATTTCCCAGTCTAATCCCAGGGACTGTATGTAGGATGAGATGCCCTGTCTGTCCATGATCGTACTGTGTTACCTGATGGAAGCAATTTTGCAGGTGGAATTAGGATTGCTAAAGAGTTGATTTTGAGCTAACCAAAATGGAGATGATGTGAGGGCCTAATCCCATCATGGGGGGCTCTTTGAAAGCACAGTTTTCTTCTGCTGTTAGCCTAAGGAGAAGGTATAACCGGGCATGAGAAGGGACTAGTTGGTTTTGACATGATGGGGCCTGTGGCAAAGCCCCCACAGTGGCCTCTAATGTTTCCAACAAACTGAACGAGCTTGGATGAGGATTATTCCCATGACATCCACACCTTGATTTGGGGCTTGTGAGATATCAAAAGGGGAACCCAGATAAGCCTACCATCTGATGCACAAAATGAAAAAGGATAAATTAGGGTTGTTTTACACTGCTAAGATTGCAGTCAGTTGTTATAGCAAAGAACACTAATATGGAAGAGTTATTATCTGAAGTGACAGTGGCCTAGAGAGAGGGAGTTTGGAGCTGGACACTTCTGGGGGGAGGGAATGGAGGAGTCCCTAATGGAGCACAGGGGCCTTGGGTGGGAGGGTGGGCTGGCTGCAGGGTGGTGATCTGCCATGGGAACTTTCAGAGTACCTGTGGGGTGTTTTGTTTTGTTTTTAAGAAAAAGCCCCAAGTCTCTAATGAAGCTTCTGTGTGGTCAGGAGATGGGGTAACCAGGAAGGAGATAGATGAACAAAAGCTACACTCTGCTGCTCATTAAGAAAAGAATCTCAGTTCATGGAGGAAGGTCTTTGGTGGTGCACCTTTGACTCTTGAAAGATTGCTGCTCTCTGCATTTCTACAGCATTAAATGTCCCTGTGAAGGGTCACACTTTAGGCTCTGCTCTTCCCACTGTACCTCAGTGAAAACTAAGGTATCTTATATATATAACACCACTATTATAAATATATACATAAATAAAATACATATTAACAGAATAAATTACAAAATAAATATTTTAGCAGAACAGGTATGGTACAGTAACAGCTGGAGGGGAGGGGAGGATAGACCGCTATTTGTAAGGGACCAAAAAGAGGAAAGAGGGCAGTAGGAAGCACAAGATGGTATTGTCAAGCATCTCATTTAAAAAGGCATCTTCCATCCCTCCTGTCTCTACTGTTTTATTTTTCTTCATAGCACCTACCACTATCTGACATTGTATTCTTTATCTGTTCATTTTTTAATTTTTTATTTTTTTAAAGCTTTTTTTGGTATTTTTTTTTATTTACTTGACACAGAGAGAGAGAGATCACAAGTAGGCTGAGAGGCAGGCAGAGAGAGGAGGAAGTAGGCTCCCCACTGAGCAGGGAGCCCAATGCAGGACTTGATCCCAGGACCCTGGGATCATGACCTGAGCTGAAGGCAGAGGCTTTAACCCTCTGAGCCACCCAGGCACCCTATCTGTTCATTTTTATATTGTTTTTCTGCAGCATGCTAGCTAGCCCTCACACCTTGCTGATAGGCTTGGGTCTCTGTCCCCAGAGCCCTGAGTAGTACTTGGCAAACATTTATTGAAGGAAAGAGTGAAATGATGAATAAACATGTAAATAAATAAGAAATTAAATTTTCTTAAAAGAAAGAAGAAAGGGAGGGAGGGAGGAAGGAAGGAAGCAAGGAAGGAATGAAGGAAGGGAAGGGAGGAAGGGAAGGAGGAAGGTAGAGACAAAGGGAGGGAGGAAGGGAGAGAGAAAGAAGGAAAGAGAAGGAAAGGAAGGAACGAAAAAAGGAAATAAGGGAGGGAGGGAGGGAGGGAGAGAGAGAAAGAAAGAAAGAAAGGAGAGGAAAGGAAAAGAAAAGAGAGAGAGAGGGAGGGATAGTGGGAGGGAAGGAAGAAAGAAAGAAGGAAAGAAGGAAGGGAGGGAGAAAGAAAAGAAAAGATAAAAGAAAGAAAGGAAGGAGGGAGGGAGGGACAGGAGAAGGGAAGAAGGAAGGAAAGAAGGAAGAGAGGAAGAGGTTGAGGAAAGGATAGTCTTTTACCCATAGTTGTGGGCCATCAAAGTCATGCATGAAAGTCACTGTCACTCTTGTAAGTGAGGATGAGCTGTCAGTCGTAGATAACCCTACCTTAATCCCATGAATACTCTCTGTGGGAGAAGATGTCCTCTTGAGGTTCCATCCAATTGTTCAGTAGGAGACACTGCAGTCCTTGGCTTTCATGAACAACATTGTTTCCGGTGATAAGGAATCAGCACTGGACACATCAAGCATTACTGACGGAAACAATTAACAATAAAGTCACAGGAGGTCAAAAGCCTGAAGCACAATCACATGTCTATGAAGTCATGGCCTATGAAAAACATAAATTGTGCCTGAGTGGATTAAAAGTCTTAATTTACTCTATTTCCATAAGCATAAAACTTCAAACTGGTGACTGACTTGAGCAAGAAAGGGGGCCAAGAGTACAATATGGTGAAAGAGAGGTAGGCCTCTGTCCCAGGAGTGCCCAGGAAGCATGCTGGTGCCCACACACCCTTTACCATTCAGCTAAAACTCACACTTTTAAACTACGTATAGCATTCAAAAATAAGTTTAAAACATTTTAGAAATAAGATAATCAATAACAATTTTTCTTCTGAGGAAAAGTCTATCATAAGTTTTTATATAGAAATAGGAGTTTGAGTACAGCATTTATTTCCATGAAACATACATTGGCTACTACCAGGAAAGGCAGGAAAGAATTCATGTAAACTGCAACCAAAAGAAAATGCTGGGGAGGAGGAGGCAGGAAGTGATGGGAAGGAAAAAGAAGGTGCCACAAGGTATCTCATGGGATCAAAAGAGCTGGAGGAGGAACAGCTACAGACTGGGAGTAAATTTAGAAATTGAATTCAGTGTAAAAGGCCCAAAGAAATACTCACATTTTGGTGAATTTCTGCACAAGAAGCAGAGGAGAGAATACACAGTCCATTTGTAGTAATTACAGGTGAGAGATTTGTCCCTGGAATTTGTCTGTGGTATTTGGAATACAGCTAGCCGGAAGGAAAACTGGGGTGAATCTGACTTAATTAAAGCAAGAAAAAATGATGAACTAGTCTGGGGAATACATCAGAATGGAGCTAAGAAACTAGACTCTTCTGTTAATCTAATCCCAGTTGTATTCTAAAATGAAGTATTGGACTTTTAATTTTCCTACTATGTAGAAAAGATGGAAACCCTGCTCTTCCTCAAATGCTATTGCATTTATCATTTCACATACATACAAACATCAAATCATGGCTCTTATATAACTGAAACTAATATAATGTCAGTTAAATTTTAAGTTTTAAAAATTCAATTGCATTTAAATGATTAGTAGACATAGGTTATTGGCTGATGTTATCCAGCCCAGGGAAGTATTGAACAACACAAAGGAAAGATGATGAAGATCTAAGATCATGTCCAAAGAACAGAGCAACTTTCTTCATCCCACAGCTGAGTTGACAAACACTAAGTTGCTTCTGGTTAGAAATGAAAGACCATCAACCTAAGCAAATGACAATAGCCTGGTTGTTACGATCCAGGATAGAGTGAAAAACTCAACAGTGCACAGAGCAGGCATGCACTATTTGGGTAGAAATCTTGTGAGAACTCATTTCAAATATCAGAGAACCCAGGGAAATCATGTGATCTCAAAACAAATCTCATGAGATCTCAGCCCAAACATCATGAGAACTCAGGCAGTTTTCACAGGATGTCTACCCAAATTTTGTGAGAACACGTTTCAATAATAATGAAAACTCAGTGAAAACCTATGAACTTGGTCCAAATCTTGTGAGAACGTGAGCACGTCCCACAAGATTTTTACACAAATCTCGTGAGAACTCATTCCACATATTGTGAGATGTCAGGGAAATCTTATGAGGTATTAGTTCAAATCCCATGAGATCTCAATCCAAATCTCCTGAGATCTAAGTCCAAATCTCCTGAGAATTTGGACATTTGTCATGAGACTGCTACCCAAATCTTATGAGAATTCCTTTCAAGTATCATGAGAACTCAGGGAAATCACGTGACCTCAGTCCAAATCTCATGATATCTCAGTACAAATCTTGTGATAACTCAAGTTGGAGTGCCAATTCCCGCCACTGGAGACAGTGGTGAGTTCCAGTGAGAGAGGCTGGAAAAACTTGCAATGCATTTTCACACCACTGCATGTGTTAATGACCTGCAGTGCAAAACCCTGGAAGGTGTAGCACTGCAGGTTCCTGCCACTGGGAACTGCAGTGCAAGCAATGCCTGAAGGCCTTGGAGGGCTGTTTATGGCCACTAGAGGCAGTGCTGAGATGCAGTGTGAGACCATGGATGGTGTGGCTATGAAGCTTGTCACCACTGGAGGCAGGGCTCAGCCACCATGTGAGATGCTGGAGGGAGTGATATTGAAGTATCCCGTCACTGGAGGCAGTGGTGAGCTGCAGTTTAAGACACTGCAAGGAGTGGCACTGCAGTTTCCTACCACTGGAGGCAGTGGTTAGCTGCGGAGAGAGATGCTGGAAGGTGTAGCAGTGTCAGTTCCTGCCACTGGAGCAGTGGTCACCTGCAGTACAAGGGATGCCTGAAGACGTTGCAATGCTGCTTACTGACACTAGAGGCAGTGTTGAGATGAAGTGCAAAGCCATGTATGGCATAGCTGTGCAGGTTGTCACCACCGGAGGCAGTGGGGAGCCTGACCCACGCCCCCAACTCAGTACCACAGGAAGCTCGCGTGAGCATCAGCAGATCGGGCCTGCAATGTCCCTAGGCCCTAACCCTAGCTTGAGTTTTCCAGCTTCAGTGCCCCGAGGTCTGGCACCCAAGGCCTCCAGACTGGGGACTCCTAAGCCATACTATAGGACTCCACCCATCACTCAGAAGCAAACCATGCCATTTGGAACTCCACAAAGGATTCAGAGCAGGAGAAATCTGCTTGCCCACCTGAGGACACCCCCACTTTCAGTGGCTCCCTGTACACAAACCTGGAGCCTGACATTCAGCCTGACCCACGCCCTCAACTCAGCCCAATGGGGAGCTCACATCAGCACCTGCAAATTGGCACTGCCAAGTCCCTAGGCCTTAACCCTAACCCTAGGTTTGGTTTTCTGGCTTCAGTTCCCAGAGACATGACCCCCCCCAAGCCCTCCATACTAGGGACAGCTGAGCCATACCACAGGACTCCTCCTTCCACCCAGAAGGAAATCATGCCACTTGGAACTCCACAAAGTATTCAAAGCAGGAGAAATCTGCATGCCCACCTGAGGCCACCCCCACTTTCAGTGGCTCCCTGTACACAAACCTGGAGCCTGACCCATGCCCTCAACTCAGCCCCCAGGGGAGCTCACCTCAGCAGCAGCAGATCAGTTCCCAATGTCACTAGGTCCTACTCCTAACCCTAATTTGGGTTTCCTGGCCTCTGTACCTGAGGCCCGGCACCCAAGCCCTCCAGACTGGGGGACCTGAGCCATACTGCAGGACTCAGCCTGCCACCCAGGAAGAAACTGTGCCATTTGGATCTCCAGAAAGGATTCAGAGCAGGAGAATTCTGATTGAAATTATCTGCAAATCCCTGTTTTTTATATATGTTTGTTACCATACTGAACACAAACACTGAGCCTAATACTCTCTATCTGTAGCCCTCAAATCAGTCCTCTGTGACATTCTCCTCATATCAGAAGATCACACCTTCTATGCTCCTGAGCCTTAACCCTAACCTTAGCTCAAGACATGGGTGAAAATCTGAACAAACATTCCCTGTAGACCATATACAAGTGACTAACAGACACAGGAAGGAGTGCTCAACATCACCAGCCTTCAGGGAAATACAAATCAAAACCATGAGATACCACTTGGCACCAGTTAGAATGGCTAAAATTAACAAGTCATGGAATAACAAATGTTGTTGAGTATGTGTAGAAAGGGGAACCCTCTTCTACTGCTAGTGAGAATGCAAGTTCATACAGCCAGTCTGTACAATGGTATCGAGTTTCTTCAAGAAGGTAAAAATAGAGCTATCATACAACCCAGTCACTGCACTACTGGGTATTTATCCCAAAGATACAGATTGAGTGAAAAGTAGTGGCACCTGTGCTCCAATGTTCATTGCAGCAATATCCAGTATAACCAAACTATGGAAAGAGCCCAGATGTCCACAGACAGATGAATGCATAAATACAATGGAATATTACTCAGCCATCAGAAAGGATGTATACTTACTATCAAATCAACCTGGATAGAACTGGAGGGTATTATGCTGAGCAAAATGAGTCTATTGAAAGAAAATTGTCATAGGGTTTCACTCCTATGTGAAACAGAAGAAACATCACAGAGAATCATAGGGGAAGGGAGGGAAAACAGAATGGGAAGTCATCAGAGAGGAAGAAAAACCACGAAAGACTCTTAACTATAGAAATAAACTGAAGGTTGTGGGAAAGGAGGTGGATGGGGGATGGGGTGACTGGGTGATGGGTATTAAGGAGGGCACATGATGCAATGAGCACTGGGTGTTATATACAACTGATCTATTATTGAACACTAAATCTGAAACTAATTATATACTCTAAGTTGGCTCATTGAATTTAAATTAAAAAAAAACCAGAAAAACACTCCTAAAAATTTGTATGGAACCACCAAAGATACCACCAAAGAATGGCCAACGCAATCTTGAGAAAGAAAAACAAAACTGGAGGAGTCACAATTCCAGATTTCAAGCTGTACTACAAAGCTATCATTATTCTAACAGTATGGTACTCGTACAGAAATACACACAGCAACCAAGGGAACAGGATAGCAGCTCAGACTAAACCCACAATTATCTGACCAATTAATCCTCCACAAAGCAGGCAAGAATATCAAAAGGGAAAAGGACAGTCTCTATGGAACATGGTGTTGGGAAAACTGGACAGCTACACACAGAAGAATGAAATTAGACCACTTTCTTATACCCTACAGACAAATAAACTCAAAACAGTTTCAAGACATCACTGGAAGACCTGAAATCATAAAAATACTACAACAGGGCATAGACAGTAACTTCTTTGACATGGATGATACCAAAGTTTTTCTAGACGTGTTCCCTGAGGCAAAGGAAACAAAAGCAAAAATAAATTACTGGGAATACATCAAAATAAAAAGTTTCTGGACACCAGAAGAACAATGAAAAAGTAATCATCATAAGACAATGTACTGAAAGGGAGAAGATATTTGAAAATACCCTATGGAATGAAGGGATGGTGTCCGAAGTATATAGAACCAATAAAACTCAACACCCCAAAAACAGAATCTGGTTTAAAAAATAGGCAGAAGATATGAACAGACATTTCTCCAAAGAAGAAATACAGATGGCCAAATGTCCCATGAAAAAATGTTCACCATCACCCATCATCAGGAAAATGCAAATCCAAAGTACAATGTGATATTACCTCACACCTATCAGAATGGCTCTCATCAACAGCATAAGAAGCAACAGGTGTTGGGAGGATATGGACAAATGGAAACCCTTGTGCACTGTTGGTGGGAATGCAACCTGTTTCAGCCACCGTGGAAAACCATATGGATGTTACTAAAAAAATTAAATAGAGAACTACCCTATGATCCAGCAATCACACAACTGGTGTTTGCCCAAAGAATAGGAGAACAATAACTGAAAAGGGTATATGCAGCCCTGTTTATTGAAACATTATTTACAATATAACAATAGGGAAGAAACCCAAGTGTCTATTTATAAATTGACAAATGAGATGATAGATATGTACACACACACACACACACACACACACACACACACACACACACACACTAGAATACTACTCAGCCATAAAAACGAATGAAATCTTGCCATTTGCAGACACGCGGATTGAACTAGAGAGTGTGATCCTAAGTGAAATCAGTCAGTCAGAGAAAGACAATACCATATGATGTCACTCTTAGGTGGAATTTAAGAAAGAAAAAAGTAAAGAAGAAAAAAGAGACAAACCAAAATACAGACTTTTTTTCAAAAGATTTTATTTATTTGACAGAGAGCTAGAGAAAGAGCACAAGTAGACAGAACGGTAGGCAGAGGGAGAGGGAGAAGCAGGATCTCTGCTGAGCAGGGAGCCTGATGTGGGGCTTAATCCCAGGACCTTGGAATCATGACCTGAGCCAAAGGCAGACACTTCACTGACTAAGCTACACAGGCACCCCACAGACTCTTAACGAGAGAACAAATTGATGGTTACCAAAGGGGAGGTGGATGGAGGGATGAGTGAAATAGGTGAGAGGCATGAAGAGTATGCTTTTCATGATGAGTACAGAGTAATATATCAAATTACTAATTCACTCTATTGTACATCTGAAACTAATATGCCGCTGTATGTTAAGTCAACTGGAATTAAAACAAAACCTAAAAAAGATTTTTCTCTCAGTAACCTATTTGAAAAAGCTTTTGCTGTGCAATATTCATAAGTCCTAGTTGGGAGTCTTTCCTTGACAATATTTATTCAATCTATACCTCAAATTTAAATTTCACTAAGTTCTTAAACTTTAACTGTTAATCCTAGCTCACAGGAGCCATAGTGCCTTTCTGTCCTGGCTCAGCACCTAGGCATTCAACACTGTAAATAGAGACAGACACCACTTCACAGTCCAGAAAGCTATTATAGTTTCTGTTTCAGTGTGAGATAGTCACAGGGTGTGGGATATGTTTCAGAGCAGGTTTGTTGTCTATCACGGATCTCTAACTCAATGGTCGTTCCCTGGACCCATTTGGCCAATAGGTTCCCTGTGGATAAGTTTGCTTCCAAGCACATCCATGGAAGGGCCAAAGGTGGGTGGGCTCAGTGCAGGAGAGGAAGAGGTCCAAGTACAGACAAGGGTATGGTCCCTCCCCAGGTCTAGGAACTGCCATGGGAGAGGTTATGGAGGTAGAAACAACAGGAAAACACCAAGCTCACCAGCTGAATGCAGGAGGCACAGGTCACAGAATCTTGAGATGTGGGGCTTGAAGGCTGCTCTGAGATACCTCTGGGAGGGGGGTGTGAAGGAATGAGAAAGAGAAACTACCTGCCCCTGGCCCATACTAGTTGCCCACCACTCCTGGCACACATATGTATACATAGTTGACACAGAGCCTGGGCTCAGGATGGGCTGGATTATGTCCCTCAACCCTCAGTGGGACAGCTGTCCCCAGGGCTCAGGGACATGCTGAGGGAGGTAGGACGGAAGGTTGCCCCTCCCAGGTCATCTCCTCTTAGACAAGACAGCTCTGCAGGCCTGCCAAAAACCCACTAACAGGTTTGAAAGATGCCATGGATGAACAAAGGTGTGGCGAAATAGAAAACAATATTGAATTTTAAGGTCAGAGCTGTCAGCTCTGGAAGTGGGGACAGCTTCCCTGAGGAGGACTGAGGGGTGGGCAGGCCATCCTGAAAAGGGAGACGTGGCTCTCCCGACTGGGGACCTGCAGCCCCGTTCCAGGGCAGGGCATCGTCCTCCCCTCACAGGGGGTCCTGAAAGGTTCCCATCAGGGGACTGACAGAGCTGCCTCTCGAGAAGGCCACCCTGACATCGGGTTGCACAGGGCCCCAGGAAGGAGGGCCAGATGGATGGAGGCCAATACCCCAGGGGCCTTGGGGAAGAGGAGAGGCTCATGACCATGAAGATGATGAAAAGTTGGAGGTGGCAGCATGGGTTCTGGCTCAAAAGTACCATAGAGACAGTGCCCACAGGTAGACTGACTGGGTGCCTTCTGAGCCAGGCATGGCTGACCTCGGTGGGCTCCAGACTACTCCTGACCACAACCCTAGGAAGCATGCACCACAACCTCCTCTCCCCATGCTGCTGCTAGGAATCATAGTTACAGACCCCGGTCAGTTTTTGTGGAAATGAAGGAGTGGCTCTCCCCACACAACACCCCTCTGGTGGCAATCCAGTGCAACCCTCGTACCTGACCAGAGACTGTTGTCTACCTGTTTCCACACAACTCAAAAGACAGGAGGGTATCTCTGAATTCCACAGGATATGATGAGACAGATCCACAGGACCTGCTACCCCACCCATCATCAACAGTGGGTCACTTGGGAGCTCGGCTATTGTCATGAAGCACACCATGCCCCATTTCTGTCACTTCCAACAGAAAGTTGGGTTCACAGTGGTACACAGCCTGCATGGTAGTAGTCAGTAATTCTAACAAGGGTTGAACACCCCACCCACCCCCTGCCACTCCAGTCTCACAAACCTTTGTCTCTACAGAATGCATGGTCTTCCCTCAGGAAAAACCCCCAGGAAACTAGCCATTAAACTGAATGCTCCTTTCACCCTCTGTATCAAATCTTGTCCAACCACAATAGTATGAAAGTAGAAATCAATCACAAGAAGAAAATGGGATAGTCAGAATTATGTGGAGATTTAACAACATGCCACTACACAACCAATGGTCAAAGAAGAAATCAAAAGACATTTTAAAAGTACCTTGAGACTAATGAAAAAGAGAACCTACGAAAACTTAGGGGATGAAGCAAAAGTAGTTCTAAGGGGGAAATTCATAGAAATTCGGGAATTCATTGATCCACCTGAAAGTTCTTCATTAACTAACCTAATTTTACATGAAAAAGAAGTGGGGGAAAAAAGCAAAGCCTTATAACAGTAGAAAAAAGGAAATAACAAAAAGGAATGTGGAAATAAATCCAACAGAGACAAAAAAGACAAAAGATCAATGAAAATATGAGCTGCCTTTTTTTGAAAGATAAACAAAACTGATGAACTTTTAGCTAGACTCACCAAGAAAGAGAAAGGACTCAAATACACGGGGAAAGAAAGATAATTGATTCCTGTATCACATCAAGATCCTAGAGGAGAACACAGGCAGCAACCTCTTGGACCTTGTACACTGCAACCTCTTGCAAGACATGTTTCTAAAGGCCAGGGAAACAAAAGCAAAAATGAACTATTGGGACTTCATCAAGATAAAAGCTGCACAGCAAAGGAAACAATGAAAAAACTAAAAGGCAACCTACAGAATAGGAGAAGATATTTGCAAATGGCATGACAGATAAGGGTCTGGTATCCAAGACCTACAAAGAACTTCTCAACTCAACACTCAAGAAACAACGAATCCATTCAAGAAATGGGCAGAAGACAGGAAGAGACACTTATTCAAAGAAGACATCCAAATGGCCAACAGACCATGAAAAATGCTCCACATCACTTGCCATCAGGGAATTCAAAACCACAATGAGATACCACCTTCCAGCAGTTAGAATGGCTAAAATTAACAAGACAGGAAGCAACAAGTGTGGGCGAGGATGTGGAGAAAGGGGAACCCTCTTACACTGTTGGTGGGAATGCAAGCTGGTGCAGTCATTCTGGAAAACAGCATGGAAGTTCCTCATAAAGTAAAAATAGAGCTACCCTATGACCCAGCTATTGCACTCCTGGGTATTTACCCCAAATATACAGATGTATACAATGTTTATAGCAGTAATGTCCACAAGAGCTGAACTGTGGAAGGAGCTGAGATGTCTTTCAACAGAGGAATGGATAAAAAAGATGTGGTACATACATATCATAGAATAGTACTAAGCCATCAGAAGGGATGAATACCCACCATTTGCATCGACATGGGTAGAACTGGAGGGGGTTATGCTAAATGAAATCAGTCAAGCAAAGAACGACAATTATCATATGGTTTCACTCATATGTGGAACACAAGGAATAGTGTGGACGACCACAGGAGAAGGGAAGAAAAACTGAATTGGAAGAAATCAGAGAGGGAGACAAACCATGAGAGACTCTTAATCATAGGAAACAAACTGGAGGAGAGGTAGGTTGGGGGGCAGGGTAACAGGGTGATGAGTATTAAGGATGGAACATGTGGTCATGAGCCTTGGGTGTTATATGCAACTAATGAATCATTAACCATTACATCAAAAACTATACTTTGGCTAACTGAATTTAAGTTAAAAAATGTGAAAAACATAAAAAAAGAAAGATGATCTACTACAATGAACACCACAAAAATACAATGGATCCTAAGACAGTACTATGAGAACATAGAGACCAATACCTTGGACAACGTAGAAGAAATGCATAACTTCCTAACAACAACCTATAATGAACTGTGAAGGAAAAAAACCTGAATAGACTGATCATTAGTAAAAAGATTGATTCGATAATCAAATCCTCCCAACAAATGGATACCCAAGATCAGACAGTTTTACTAAGGAGTTCAACCAGACAGTAGAAGAAGAATTAATACCACCTCTTGTCAAACTGTTTCAAAGATAGGAGAGAAAAGCATATGTCCAAACTCATTTTATGAAGGCAGCATTACCCTGATACCTAAACAAGACAAGGACACTACAAGAAAAGGAAAGGCCAATATTCCTCGTGAATAGAGATGCAAAATTCCTCAACAAGTTATCAGCAACATAATTCAACAATACATCAGGAGAATCACACAACACGATCCAGTGGGATTTATTCCAGGGATGCAAGGATGATTCCACATCTGCACAAACACCAGTAGGATACACCACTTTAGCAAAATAAAAGATAAAAATCCTAGGATTGACACAATAGTTGCAGAAAGAACACTTGACAAGATACAATATGCGTTTATGATAAAGATTCTAAACCATCTGGGTGTTGAGGGAACATAGGCCAACCAAAAACCAACAAAGGCCCTTCAACCAAACAAAGGGCCTATATGAAAAGCCCACAACTGACATTATACTCAAGGGTGAAATGCCAAAAACCTTTCCACTACCAGCAAGAACAAGATAAAGATGCCCACTCTTTTTTTTTTAAAGATTTTATTTATTTATTTGACAGAGAGAGATTACAAGTAAGCAGAGAGGCAGGCAGAGAGAGAGGAGGAAGCAGGCTCCCTGCTGCACAGAGAGCCCGATGCGGGCCTCGATCCCAGGACCCCGAGATCATGACCTGAGCCGAAGGCAGAGGCTTTAACCCACTGAGCCACCCAGGTGCCCAAAGATGCCCACTCTTACCACTTTCATTCATCATTGTATTGAAAGCCCTAGCCAAACCATTTAGACAAAAACAAAACAAAACAATATGAAATCTAAATAGGAAAAGAAAATGATCACTATTTACAGATGACATGATACTATATGTAGAAATCCATAGAGTCCAGAAAAAAACTACCAAAAAACACCTGTTAGAATAAATGAATTCAGTAGAGCCGCAGGATACAAAGTCAATATACAGAAACCTGTTGCATTTCTTTTTTTTTAAGAATGTATTTATTTGACACAGAGATAGAGAGACAGCACAAGCAGGGGGAGCTGCAGAGGGTCAGGAAAAGCAGACTCCCTGTTGAGCAGGAAGCCTAATGCTGGGCTCATTCCCAGAACCCCAGGATCATGACTGACCTGAAGGCAGACACTTAACTGACTGAGCCACCCAAGTGCCAACTTGTATTTCTATATACCGATGACCAACTTTCACAAAGAGAAATTAAGAAAGCAATGCCAGTGACAATTACATCAAGCAAAAAAAAAAAATCTAGGAATAAAAGTAACCAAGAATGAGAAAGACCTGGTATACTGAACACATGGCGGAAAAGGAAGGAAAAACATATGTGTGTTGGCAGGTGATTGTATGGGCCAAAGATTTGGAAGATGACACAAATAAATGGAAGCATACGCCATGCTCATTAACTGGAAAAGCTAATAACATTAACATATCCACCATACCTAAAGCAATCTACAGATGTGATGAAATCCCTATCTGAATTCCAATGGCATTATTCAAAGAAATAGAAGACTGTCCTAAAATTTGTATGGAATCACAAAAGACCCTAAATACGCAAAGCAATCTGGAGGAAGAAGAAGAGAGAGAGAGACTCCAAGGCAGAGGAGTAGGATACCTTAATTTCATTTGGTCCAAGGAATTTAGCTATATAGCTATCAAACCATTCTGAACACCTGCAAATTCAAGCAGAGATCCAAGAAAAGACTAGCTGCAACTCTACAAAAAGAAAAGCTATGTCTTTCCACAAAGCAGGAGGTACAGAAAAGTGAGTCTAAGTTGCCAGGCAGGAAGAGAAACCATGGGGGGAGGGAGCTTCTGTCAGCCACCACAGCCAAGTGCTAGGGGCATCAGAGTACAAAATCAGAACTTTTAGAAGTCTGCTCTGTTGAGGATGTTGCTCTGGTGGCTAAGCAGGGGGTGGAACCCTTGATGGGACAGTGTGGTCTCAGGATCCTCAAGGTCCCAGGAAGAACAGGGGTTCTTGAGGGCAGCAGAGCTCCCAGGTATCAGAGCAGGGAAGCTGGATGCAAAGAATGAGCCCAGAAGTGGGCTCTAAGCTGGAGGTGGCCATAAACTGTGGTCCATAACACAGTCTGGCCACTGCTCTTTGATAAGTGGCCCAAGAAGCAACACAACTGGGGAGAGTCCCTTTCCTCCCCCAGGAGGAGTGGTTCCTGAGCATGTTACAAGAGTCTGCTGGCTTTGGAGACTCTGAACGGGGTTGTGTACCAGAGATAGAAATACTTGGTCACAGGTCTGGTAAGCACAGAGTGTGGACAGAGATCAGGGAGATACAAAGGATTGACCTCTTTTCTGTGAGGGAACACTGAGGAGTGGGTCCCTGAGCTCTCAGCTCTGGGGCCAGAGATTAGGAGGCTGCGATGTTCATTCTCATCCCAAAAGACTGGGATCATTCCCTGCATATTTTCAGACCACAGTTCTTTGCAATTGGAACTCAATCACAAGAGGAAAGGTGGAAAGAACTTAACTACATAAGGGCTAGAGAGCATCATACTAAAGAATGAATTGGTCAACCAGTCAATTCAAGATGAATTTAAAAAGTTCATGGAAAAACATGAGAATGAAAAACAACTGTTCAATATCTATGGGATGCAGCAAAGGTGGTCCTAAAAGGGAAATATAGAACAATACAAGCCTTTCTCAAGAACCAAGAAAGGTCTCAAATACATAACTGAACCCTACACCTAAAGGAGCTGGAGAAAGAACAGCATAGAAAGCCTCAAGGCAGAAGGAGAAGAGAAATCATAAAGATAAGAGCAGAAATCAATGAAGTAGAAACCAAAAGAATAGTAGAACAGATCAATGAAACTAGGAGCTGGTTCTTTGAAAAAAATGAACAAGATTGATACACCCCTGGAAAGACTTCTCCAAAAGAAAAGAGGAAGGACCCAGATCCATAAAATCATGAATCAAGAAGGAGAGATCATGCCCAACACCAAAGAAATACAAACAATTATAAGAACATAGGATGGCAACTCTTATGTCAACATACCAGGCAGTCTTGAAGAAATGGATGAATTCCCCCAAACATAGAAACAACCAAAACTGAACCGGGAGAGAAAGGAACTTGAAGAGACCCATCATCAGCAAGGAAATTGAAGCAGTCATCTAAAATCCCCCAGGAAACAAGAGCCCAGTGCCAGATGACTTCCCAGGGGAATTCTACTAAACATTTAAAGATTTAATACCTCTTCTTCTGAAATGTTTCCAAAACATAGAAATGGAAGGAAAACTTCCAAACCTTTTTGATGAGATCCGCATTACCTTGATCACAAAACCAGACAAAGACCCCACCAAAATGAGAATTACAGACCACTATCCCTGATGAATATGGAGGCAAAAATTCTCACCAACATACTAGCCAACAGGATCCGACAGTACATTAAAAGGATGATTTACCACGACCAAGTCGAATTTATTCCTGGGCTTCAATGGTGATTCAACAACTGCAAATCAATCAATATAATACACTGCCTTAATAGAAGAAAGAAAAGGAACCTCAGAAAAGAAAAGAAAGAAAATCTCAATAGATGCAGAAAAAGCATTTGAAAAATTAAAACATCCTTTCTTGATCAAAACTCTTCACCGTGGAGTGATAGAGGGTACATACATTTATATCATAAAGGCCATCTATGAGAAACCAACAGCAAATATCATTCCCAATGGGGAAAAACTGAGAGCTTTTCTCTTCAGGTCAGGAACATGACAGGGATGCCCATTCTCATCACTATTGTTCAACATACTACTAGAATTCCTAGCCTCAGCAGTCAGAGATCAACAGGAAATAAAAGGCATTTGAATTGGCAATGAAGAAGTCAAACTCTTGCCCTTTGCAGACAATAGGATACTTTCTGTGGAAAACTCAAAAGACTCCACCCCAAAATGATGAGAACTCATCCAGGAATTCCATAAAGCAGTGGGATATAAAATTGATGCACAGACATCCCTTGCATTTGTCTACAGCAACAATGCAACAGACAAAAGAGAAATTAAGGACTTCATCCCATGTATAATTGTACTACAAACGATAAGATATTTAGGAATCCATCTAACCAAAGAGGCAAAGATCTGTATTCAGAAAACTATATAATTGTCATGAAAGAAATGGGGGAAGACACAAAGAAATGGAAAAACATTCCATGCTCATGGATTGGAAGAACAAACATTATGAAAATGTCTATGTGACCTAGAACAATTCACAGATTCAATGCAATCCCTATCAAAATACCATCCACATTTTTCACAGAACTGGAACAAATAATCCCAAAACTTGTAATAGAAGTGGAAGAGACTCCAAATAGCCAAAGCAATGTTGAAAAAGAAAACCAAAGCTGGTGGCAACCCAGTTGCAGACGTCAAGCTCTATTACAAAGCTGGAATCATCAAGACAGTATGGTACTAGAAGAAAAACAGACCCAGAGGTCAATGGAACAGAATAGAGAAACCAGAAATGGACCCTCAAATCTAGGGTCAATTCATCTTCCTCAAAGCAAGAAAGACTATCCAAAGGAAAAACAACGTGTCTTCAATAAATGGTGCTGGGAACATGGGACAGCCACATGCAGAAGAATGAAACCAGCCCATTTTCTTATACCATATAAAAAATAGACTCCAGGAGAAGGGGCAAGATGGCGGAGGAGTAGGAGACCAATTATCATCAGGTCCCAGAAATTCACCCAGATAGCTATCAAACTATTCTGAACACCTACAAATTCTACAGGAGATTGAAGAGAAGAAGAGCAGCAATTCTAGGAACAGAAAATCGACCACTTTCTAGAAGGTAGGATGTACGGAGAAGTGAATCTGAAGTGATGGGAAGATAGACCCCAGGGGGAGGGGCTGGCTCCTGGCAAGTGAGCGATAAGCGGAGCACAAACTCGGAACTGTTAGAAGTCTGCTCCACTGAGGGATGTTGCCCCAGAGGCCAAGCGGGGGGTGAAGCCCTCACGGGGACAGTGTGGTCTCAGGACCCATTGGGACACAGAGAGACCAGGGGTGTCTGAGCGCAACAGAGCTCCCAGGTATCAGAGAGAAGCCAACAGGAGAGACGGAGTTGAGCTGAGAAGGTGTTGCTCAGCTCAGTGTTACCTTTGGCCATGATCCGAAGCACAGTCGGGCCACTGCTCTGTGAGCGGGCACCCCACAGGTGGCAGATCTAGAGAGACTCCTCCTTCCTCCTCCAGGACCAGTGGCACGGGAGCGGCTGCAGGAATCTGCCAGGTTTGGATATTCTAAATGGGGCCGCACACCAGAAATAGAAATGCTCGGTCACAGGCCCGGTGAGCTCAAAGTGCGGTGGAGACCAGGGAGCCGGGAGGGACGGACTGCTCTTCTCTGAGGGCGCACTGAGGAGTGAGGCCTCCAGGCTCTTGTCTCCTCTGGGTCAGAGACTGGGAGGCCGCCATTTTTAGTCCCGTCCTCCAAAACCTTCTGGAAAGTGTTCAGGGAACAAAAGCTCCTGAGAGTGAATGCGAGCTGATTAATTACCCTGGCCCCTGGCAAGGGCGGTGCAATTCCACCTTGGGCAAAGACACTTGAGAATCACAGCAACAGGCCCCTCCCCCAGAAGACCAGAAAAAAGATTCACCAAAACCAAGTTCAAGATCTCTGAGAATTGTGGAACTCCGGAGCTAGGGGAAAGCAATGCAGAGAATTAATGGCTTTTTACCCATGATTCTTTAGTCGCTCAAAGCTAAATTCTTTGAATTTTATTTTTTTCTTACTCTTTTCTTTTAAATTTTTTTCCTTTTTCCTATTTTAACGTTTTTAACTATTATATCTTATCAACACTTTTTAATCTTTTTAATTTTCATTGTTAGAGTCATATTTTATCCTTTCATTGCATTTAACCTTATTTTTTATATACATATAGGGTCTGGTCAATTCACCAGTCTAATAGATAGAGATAGAGATAGATATAGAGATAGAGTCAGAGACAGAGATAGATATAGAAACAGAAGTACTTAATATAGATATAGATATAGGATTTTTTTATTTTGTTTTGTTTTTGTTTATTTGATTTTGTTTCTTTTTGTTTTTTGGTTTTTTCCCTCTTCCTTTTCTCCCCAGTTCCAGGTCTCTTCTGAGTAGGTTAGTGTATATTTCTCTGGGGTCATTGCTACCCTTTAGTATTTTGTTCTCTCATCCATCTATTCTTATCTGCATAAAGTAACAAGGTGGAAAAAATCAACACACACACAAAAAGAACAAGAGGCAGTAATGATGGCTAGGGACCTAATCAATGCAGACATTAGTAATAGGACAGAGCTAGAGTTCAGAATGATGATTCCTAAGGTGCTGGGCTTGAAAAAACCATGGAAGATAACAGAGAAGCCCTCTCTAGAGAAATAAAAAACCTTTCTGGTGAAATAAAAGAACTAAAATGTAACCAAGCTGAAATCAAAAAAGCTATTAATGAGGTTCAATAAAAAATGGAGGCTCTTACTGCTAGGATAAGTGAGGCAGAAGACAGAATTAGTGATTTAGAAGACAAAATGTCAGAGAATAAAGAAGAGGAGGAAAAGAGAGACAAACAACCACTAGACCATGAGGGGAGAATTTGAGAGATAAGTGATACCATAAGATGAAACAATATTAGAATAATTGGGATCCCAGAAGAAAGAGAGAGTGAGAGAGGGACAGAAGGTATATTGGAGCAAAATATAGTACAGAATTTCCCTAATTTGGCGAGGGAACAAACATCAAAATTCAGGAGGCACAGAGAACTGTTCTCAAAATTAATAAAAATAGGTCCACGCCCCATCATCTAATAGTAAAACTTACAATTCTTAGTGACAAGGAGAAAATCCTGAAAGCAGCTCGGGACAAGAGGTCTATAACATACAATGGTACAAATATTAGACTGACAGTAGACCTATCCACAGAGACCTGGCAGGCCAGAAAGAACTGGCATCATATACTCAGAGCACTAAACAAGAAAAATATGCAATAAAGAATACTGTATCCAGCTAGGCTGTCATTGAAAATAGAAGGAGAGATAAAAAGCTTCCAGGACAAACAAAAACTTAAGGAATTTGCAAACACCAAGACAGCCCTACAGAAAATATTGAAAGGCATCCTCTAAGCAAAGAGAGCCTAAAAGAAACATAGATCAGAAAGGAAGAGACACAACATACAGTAACAGTCACCTTACAGGCAATACAATGGCTCTAAATTCATATCTCTCAATAGTTACCCTGAATGTAAATGGACTAAATGCCCCAACCAGAAGACACAGGGTATCAGAATGGATAAAAAAACAAGACCCATCAATATACTGTCTACAAGAAACTCATCTTACATGCAAAGACACCTCCAGATTGAATGTGAGGGGATGGAAAATCATTTACCAGGCCAATGGATAGCAAAAGAAAGCTGGAGTGGCAATCCTTTTATCAGATAAATTAGATTTTAAGCCAAAGAATATCATAAGAGATGAAAAAGGACACTATATCATACTAAAAGGATCTGTCCAACAGAAGATCTAACAATCATAAATATCTATGCCCCTAACATGGGAGCAGCCAATTATATAAACCAATTAATAACAAAATCCAAGAAACACA
>LNAC01000522.1:562747-601237 GCA_002007465.1 Ailurus styani
TGAAAAAAAAAAAAAAGAAAAGAAAAAGCAAAGTTGGCAGCATCACAATTCTTGGCTTCAAGCTCTATTACAATGCTGTCATCATCAAGACAGTATTGTACTGGCACAAAAACAGACACATAGATCAGTGGAACAGAATAGAGAACCCAAAAATGGACCCTCANGTAATATTCGACAAAGCAGGAAAGAATGTCCAATGGAAAAAAGTCTCTTCAACAAATGGTGTTGGGAGGGAAAACTGGTCAGCCACATGCAGNCAAATGGATGAACGACCTCAATGTGAGACAGGAATCCATCAAAATCCTTGAGGAGAACACAGGCAGCAACCTCTTAGACCTCAGCCACAGCAACTTCTTCCTAGATACATCACCAAAGCCAAGAGAAGCAAGGGAAAAATGAAGTATTGGGACTTCATCCAGATGAAAAGCTTTTGCACAGCAACAGAAACAGTCAACAAAACCAAAAGACAATTGACAGAATGGGAGAAGATATTTGCAAATGATATATCAGATAAAAGTCTTGTATCCAAAATCTATAAAGAGCTTTTCAAACTCAACACCCATAAAACAAATAACCCAGTCAAGAAATGGGCAGAAGATATGAACAGAAGTTTCTCCAAAGAAGTCATCCAAATGGCCAACAGACACATGAGATAGTGCTCAATATCCCTCGGCATCAGGGAAATACAAATCAAAACCACAGTGAGATACCACCTCACACCAGTCAGAATGGCTAAAATCAACAAGTCAGGAAATGACAGATGTTGGCGATGTTGCAGAGAAAGGAACTCACTGATATGTGGAATTGAAGAAACAAGACAGAGGATCATAGGGGAAGAGCGGAAAAAAAAGGAAGCAAGATGTAACCAGAGAGGGAGTCAAAGTATAAGAGACATTTATCACAGGAAACAAACTGAGGGTTTCTGAAGGGGAGGGAGGTGGGGGAATGGGGTGGCTGGGTGATGGGCATTGGGGAGGGTATGTGCTTTGGTGAGCACTGTGTCTTGTGTAAAACTGAAGGATCTCAGAACTGTACCCCTGAAACAAATAGCACATTATATGATTATAGTAAAAAAAAAAGAAGTGAAAGAAAAACATTTAGAATACAAATGTAAACTAAGTAAAAATACTTAGAAAGAAAGAAAAGAAAGGAAAAAAGAAAGAAAGGAAGAAAGAAAGGAAGAAGGAAAGAAAGAAAGAAAGAAGGAAAGAAAGAAAGAAGGAAAGAAAGAAAGAAGGAAAGAAAGAAAGGAAGGAAGGAAAAAGCAAGTGAGCTAGCAAGCAAACAAGCAATTAAGCAAAGTGGAGTCACCACACTCCAATTTCAAGCTAGATTACAAAGCTGTTGTCATTAAAACTGTATGGTGCTGGCATAAAAATAGACACACAGGTCAATGGAACACAAAAGAAAGCTCGGAAGCTGATGATCATAGTACTTTTGGCAAACTGTATTCATTAGTGTATTGAAAATATATTTAAACTTAGCTCTGATAGAATTATTAACTCTGAATGGGAATTAATAATATTTATGTCCTGTTCCAATACTTGCTTCCAATAAGTGCATTTCTTTATTTAAACATGCTGTTTTATATAAATATATATTATAAAATAAGGGTGATTTAGAATCCACATTTATAAAAAGATTTTTATTTATTTATTTATTTTACACAAAGAGAGAGATCAGATCACAAGTAGGCACATGAGAGGCAGGCAGAGAGAGAGGAGGAAGCAGGCTCCCCGCCAAGCAGGGAGCACGATGCGGGCCTCGATCCCAGGACCCTGAGATCATGATCTGAGCTGAAGGCAGAGGCTTTAACCCACGGAGCTACCCAGGCACCCTGGAATCCACTTTTTTAAAAGAAATTAAATTCACTTTAATAAACCTACCATGGAAAAGGAAATATAGATTTCCATCATACCAACTGAGAACATCACAAAAGAAGACAATCAGACACAATCTGGTATCTGATGGAGGACTATACTACTACTTAAGTAGTTCTGCCCAAAAGTTCTGCCAGCTACTCATTTACAAAAACAGACATCAGAGAAAAGTCCTAACAAAGAGTATGAAGGGAAGCCTGGGATGCTCAGTCAGTTAAGTGGCTGCCTTTGGCTCAGGTCATGATCCCAGGGTCCTGGGATTGAGTCCCACATTTGGCTCCTTGCTCAGTGAGGAACCTGCTTCTCTCTCTGCCTCTGCTTGCCACTCTGCCAGCTTGTGCTCTCTCCCTCCCTCTCTGACAAATAAAAAAAATAAAATCCTAAAAGAAAAAATAGTATGAAGACATCACCAATTAAGTTCACACTGCATATATTCCAGACAGGAAAAAAAATTTCCAACAAATAGACTCTAAGACAGACAGATAGACAGACAGCAGAAAGAAAAGGAAAGAAAGAAAAAAAGAAAGAAAAAGAAAGAAAGAAAGAAAGAAAGAAAGAAAGAAAGAAAGAAAGAAAGAAAGAAAAAGAAACCTCAGAAACTAACCCACATATGTATGATCTTAACTTATGGCACAGCAGCAGAAAATATACAATGGGGAAAGGACTGTCTCCTCAGTGAATGGTACTTGGAACACTGAACACTAAATGCAGAAGAATGTGATTGGATCACTTTCTTACACTGCACATAAAAATGATGAATGGATTAATGACTTGAACATAAGAACTGAATCCATAAACCTCCAAGAAGAAAAAACAGGTAGTAAGTTGCTTGATATTGGTTTTGGTGAAGAGTCTTTTACATCACACACCAAAAGCAAAGGCAACAAAAGCAAAACTAAGCAAGAAGAATGACATCCAAGTGAAATTTCTGCATGACAAAAGAAACCATCCAACCCTTAAAAGGCAACTGCCTAATGGGGGGAAAAATACCTGCACATCGTATGTGGGAGAAGAGGCTAATATCCAAAATACACAAAACAGTCCTTCCAATCCAAACAAAAACTGAATAAAAAGTAGGCAGAATATATGAAGTTTCCAAAGATGGTATACAGGGGGCCAACGGACACAGAAAAAGTTGTTCAATGTCATGAACTGTCATCAGGGAAACATAAACCCAAACCACAATCAGCTATCACCTCACAACCATTGGAACAGCAATCGTCCCAGAGACAGACACCAGGGGTGGTCAAGGGTGTGTACACAAGGGGACCCTGTGTACTGTTGGTGGGAATGGAAATTGGTGTAACCACTGTGACAAATGCTATGGAGGTCCTGGGAAAATACTAATACAACTACCACATGACCTGGTAATTGCTCTACTATTTCTTTGGAGTACACAAAAACACTGCCTCAAAAGGAGAGATGCACCCCCATGTTCACTGCAGCATTCTTCACAATAATCAGACATGAAAACATCAATCTTGGGAGCATGATGGTAGGAACTCAGACACAGAAAGACACACACCAAAGGCTCTCAGGGACATTCCACATGGAATCCACGACGTACTGAATGCATACCTACTGAGAATAGATGGGTCATTGCCAGATCCAGGGAAGGGGAGAACAGGGTGAAGGTGGTCAAAGATGCCATGTTTGAGTGACCAAATCCGCAAGTCATGGAATGTTCTGTGCCACACGGAGACTAAAGCTAACCCTGCAGGATGGGGTAGAGGCTCCCCGGCTCTCTGAAAGTACAGTGTTCCTGGAAAACCTTTCACAGCAGAACTGGTGGTAAAGGGAAAAGGGAATGGCCATTCATTTCTACAGAAAAATGAGTGAGCATATCAGACACCCAGAGTTCCTTCTCTCTGGCTCTTCTCAGGCCTCAGGACACAACATCCTAACGGATGCCCAAAAGAAACAGAGAGAAAGCACAGCAGATGCTCACAGACAAAATTCAAAGTGCTGGTGGCTGGACGCAGTGAGCAGTGCCCAGGAGGGAGCTGGTTGAGGTGCATGTTGCCTCTGTAGTGGTTCCCCAAAAAACAGATGCTGAACACGATGCCCAATTTTGTGCTTTTTTTCCCAAGAGGGAAACCCTCTTCAGGTTTCATCCTGCTACTGGCGCTGGGCAATAACATAGATCTTTCCAAAAAGTCAAGTGTCTTCCCATGAACTTTGAGAAAAGTGGGGGGACTTGTATTTGCAAGTTACTGAGGGGGTAGAAGTTCAAAATTCTCCTGGACACAAACATCAGCAGGTCCACTGTGAAAGGCACCTTCCTCAGCGGGTGGAATAGGGACTACCTCCTACCCCCACAAACCTCCTCTTTTGCCTCACTTGGGGCAACCAACATGAGCTGGGAGTTACCTCAGTTCCTCATTTTCCCCATTCCCAATCTCAAACCCATTGGCAAATCCCGTGAGCTCCATCTTCAGTAGCTAGTCAGAATAGGACTCACCCATCCTTCCAATACCACCTGTCTGGCCCACACTGGAGCCCATCTCTTGCCTGGAAGAGTTCCTGGAAAAGCTTCATCATTGACCTCCCTTGCCCATCCTGAACCCTGGCTCATCTGTCCTCAACACTGTAGCCAGGAAGACCCAGTGAAACAGGGTCCCAAGGGGTCACGGCCCTGCCATAGCTTTCTGTCACCCTACGGTCACCTCCCTGAGGCATGTCCTATGCTGTCTCCTGTGGCCACAGGGCCTTCTTGCTGTTCCTGGACATACGTGATATGCTCCTGCCCCAGGGGCCTTGCATAGGCTTTCGCTGCCATTTAGAAGGCTTTCGATGTGATAGCACTCACCTTCTTGAGAACTTGACTCATGCATTACCTTCCTACTGAAGTCCCAAATGGTCCCTATGTGAATAGCAAGCACCACCGCCACCTCTCCTTCAGCACTCCAGCCCTGTCTCCTGCTTTTCATTTCCAAAGAAGTTGTCACAGTCACTAGTCCATCTCAGCAAGGGATACACGAAGGCCTCCTCAGGTGGTTGCACCACTGACTCCCTCTGATTTATAAGTCCAGAGCCTTGGTGCAAAAGGGGACCAGAGCCCTTGCACAGCCAGGATGCCCAGGACAAAGGGCACCCTGAGGACCATCAGGAAAATGAGCCCTAAGAGGAATCCACTTGCACATGAAACCTGAAACCAGACACATGCCTTGATTACAGGGGAGCACACACACTTCCTCCCCTTGCCTGATGAGCTCATCTGAGAAAGCTGACCAGAGAAGCATCGCAGGGTCCAAATCTCCCTCTGGACAAGGTCCTGGGTAACAGCCATCTCTCCTCCCTGCACCAGCTACCTGTGATTGATGTCCAGCAGCAGCAGCAGCAGCGGGCTGCCCAGGCACGGTCACAGTCTCACTCATCAGACTCCGTGGAGAACTAGAGCTTCAAGGAGACTGGTGAGCTGTGTGGTCTTGGAACCTAATGGCAGGAGCTGAGATTTCAGTTCCCAGTGAAAACTGGCCTCTTCCACACAGCACGGGAAAGTGGAGGATTTCACA
This sequence comes from Ailurus styani, assembly GCA_002007465.1. NCBI lineage: Eukaryota > Metazoa > Chordata > Mammalia > Carnivora > Ailuridae > Ailurus > Ailurus styani. Next base: position 568,143 of record LNAC01000522.1, read on the forward strand.
GGGTTGTGGCTCTGGAAGAAGTGCTCTTGCTGGCAGAATTCACAGACACCAGGGAGAGCAAAACTGTGGTGCCTCATCCAAGGAAGCAAGGGGAAAGAATCAATCATGCTCCCTGTGGGCTGATTCCCAACAAGCCCCCTGCTGAGACAAGGGCTGGAGAACCCAACAGGGAGCAACTTTTGCATCACATCTGGAGCGGGAGGGCTGGCCAGGGAGCAGAGCCCTGTCCCTGGGAGCAAGCTGCCCTGCCCATCAGGAGAGATGGCCCACCACCACGGCCTTCCAATCTCCTAGCTACCTGTTCTGACTACCCTGCCAGACTCACTCACACCTGCTGACACAGTGGCTTCTAAGACCCAGAGGCTGCTTTCCACCCCAGCTCAATGCTACTCCCAGAGATGCAAACTCCAGTTTTGGACATGTGTTCATCACTAGCTCTGCAATTCCCTGGGTTGGCCTACACTGGCCCACCCCGGAGTGCCTTCCAGATCGTTCTCAAGTGTCCTAGAATTTCAAGCCACCTTCCAGCTGGCCTTCAAAAGGCAGGAATGGGCCCGATGAGGCAGACCAGCCGAGTAACTCTGTGTGTGGGAAATTCGGACAACATCCTCCCTGAATACCAATGATTCCAAGTCCATGCTTCCAACCTTCCCTCACTGGGCACGGAGCACCATTTCAGCACAAACACTGCTCTTTCCAATCTCTTGTCTCCCATTCCTTCAAATCAGAAACCAAGCTCCAGTCACCACACTATCTTCCCTTCAGGGAAGGAAGGAAAAGGATTGAAGAAAACCCTCCATGTGCACAGCACACTTCTATCCACATAGAATTCCTTGTTCTTTCTCATTTGGGCAGCTCTCCTTTACCCATCCTCATGAGAGGTACCACAAGTACAGTCCTCATCTATATATTGGCCCTTATGTTTTTCCTTTGGTTACTTGAATCTCGAAGTCAATGTCGAGATTGCTTTCTTAACATCACAAGGATAATCATGACATGGTCAAGTAATGGTCTGGATCTCCATAACCAAGCAATATGGCTCTGGTTCCCATAAGGATGAAGACACAACCTCTTCCCAGGAAGCCAAGCCCACAGCCTCAGGCATCCTGACACGCTTCAGGGGTGATGAGTTCCTTTGCTCCGAGGAGTTGTCTGAGTGCAAAGGATACAGGCGCCCTCCAGGGTTCATTCTGTTTTCTTCATCAATCTCCCAGTTCAAGTTGCAAGTGATTCACCGGGTCAGGTTTCAGAGCCCAGGATGGGCCACCAGGTGAGCAGCACCGCCCCACCCCCACCGCTACCAGGGAAGGCTCAAAGGGGCTTGTGTTCTCTTCGGAGCCCAATCAGCCACTGCCCGGGCTCCTAAGCAACCTAGACTCCTCCTCCATTTCTCCCCCTCACAGAGGGCACCACACCCTGTCACAGGTCTGAGGCTGCGCTTTACTCTTAAAAATAATTTCTTTGTTTTCGAAAGATTTTATTGATTTGTTGGACAGAGAGTGATACAGCAAGAGAGGGAACACAATCAGGGGGAGCTGGAGAGGGAGAATCAGGCTTCTCGCCAAGCAGGGAGCCCAATGTGTGGCTCGCTGTCAGGACCCTAGGATCATGACCTGAGCCGAAAGCAGATTCTGAACAACTGAGGCACAGTACAGGTGCCCCTCTAAAGTAATTTCGAATATCAGAAAGTGGTTCACAGAAGAGAAAAGCATGAACCCCGACCAAGGATTCTCTGACTATTTCAGAAGACTCTTTCCCCATTGTTTGATGAAAACAGGGAAGGAAAACACACAGATTGGCCCTTCCACTAGCAAGTCTGCTTCACTTCAGTGATGGAAAGAAGAGCAGGAAATAAAAGAGGAACAGGTGTTCTGATGACTTGTCCTCTCCACTCTCTAACATTTGGAACTTCACCCACACGCAAAGAACAAAGCACAAACCAATGTCTCAGCCTGGCAATGCAGAGAAGTCTGAATTGGAGTGACAGAGACAGATGATGAGGTTATGTGTGTTGGGTGAGGCTGGTGGCAGAGAAGAAGGTGCTCTGCCCGCTCTCCACCTATGAATCACCTGTCGTCAGCCAGGAACCTGCTTGCAGCCCTGACCTGTCACAACTGTCACACAGGGGACACACAGCCACCCCTGGAGCCAGCCCTGCCCACAACCTCTTGCAGAATGCACTCAGCTCTCCTCTGGACCCCTGTCAGCTCTCCCAGGACCTGGAACTCCCCTGTCTGCTGCAAAGCTCCAGGATCCACCCCCACCCCCTCTGAAATTACAGTGGCCCAGGGCTTTCCTGAGAAAGGCAGAAGGCTACCTCCCACATGGTTAACACCTACTTTCCTCTTCTGTCGTGCTTCTCTGCACTTGCCTTTCTACCTGGGCAAACTGTAAGTAACACATCCATGGAACATGAACATGCGCTGAGATCTGAATCTTTCACTGTAGCTTTCCGAGGTCTCCTTAGGCAATCAGAAACTAGCGTATCCTACCGCAGTGTGTTGGGAAACTATCATCTACAGAACAGGACAGCGAAAGTCACTCCATTCTTACCTCCCTCTCCATGAAGCAGAACATGGTCTTTTCCTTTTCTTCATGGACTTCAACTCCAGTTCGTTTCCATGCAGTGTTCCTTCCTTTGCTTCAGGGCAAGGGTTTAGTGATTCCTCACCTGCATACAATGGCCGGTGTTCATCACAACAAGGGCCCTCCCTAATAGCTGTCACCCATTTACCCCTTCCCCCCACATACCTGCCCTCCGTCAACCCTCAGTCTGTGCTCTCAGGTTGGGTCTCTTTCCTCCTTTGCCTTTCTGCCTGCCCCCACTCTGTTCATGCGTGTTCTTTCTGAAATGCTGGAAGAGTGAACTCAGTGGGTCTTTATCCTTCCTTACAGATCTTGCTTCACTTCATCCACTCTAGATCCACCTGCATCCTTGCAGATGGTAAGATTTCATTCTTTGTGAAGCTGGGCCCTATTCCATTGCCTACCTATCTCCCACATCTTCTGTCTCCATTCATCAGGGAATGGACATGAGAACTCCCTCCACAGTTTCGCTATGGTTGATCCTGCTGCTAGAAACCTCACGATGCCTGTACGCCATTGATTGTGCATTGTTGGGTCCTTTGGCTTAATGCCTAGGAGTACAATTTCTCCATCCTCGGGTTGTTCAATTTTCACCTTGTGGAGGAACCACCATACTCTTTTCCAGAGTGGCTGCAGCAGCCTGCATGCCCACCAACAGTGCAGGAGGGTTCCGTTTTAAGCAGAACAGTCCCTGCCAGCAATTTCCTAAGGAGGAAACGGAAAACCTGAGGGATGACCTGACTCGCCCAGCATCAGGCAAGCAGTTCCAGAAATTCACCCCCAGCTTCCTGACTCCAAGGCCCTTGAAGCCACCAGCATGCCTCTATCCAGAACAATTCCCAAAGACTCACCTTCTGACTTCACCACCACTGAAACGACAAAGAAAGCAGGGCGTGTCCAAACATCTAGGTGATCCACGTAGGGAAACTGAAAGCCAAGCTTCGCTTTGAAACCATAAAAGGCTCTTTGGAGTCCCTTGGAATGTTCCCTCTGCCCTCACGGTAAGTCTTTGGATGAAAAGATGAATCAATTAGGAATCATCACCTTTGACAAATGACAATACATCCTCCAAGTCTCTACCTGACCACAAAAAGCCACCTAACTCTAGATGCTGGCCACTCTGCCACAAGCTAGGCCCAGAGGAATAAACACTGTGAGGTGAAGGAATCAATTATGGGTTAAATACAAACACAGAGTAAATCTCAGCTTCACTTTTTAATCAAATCGATTGCCTAGAAAAGAGGTGTGCCAAACACCTTCATAAGCCAAAAATGAACAGAGAAAATGGGATCCCCTGCCATGTTCTACCTGCAGGGAATTGAAGGAACTCTTGTACCCACTGTAGATTGCTGGCAGCTGCTTCAGATTGAACTTGTGGCTCCACTAGCTGCAAGAAAAAGCCCAGGAGATTTGGGGTTAAAGAGAAGCATTGGCTCCAGTCCTGACATGGATGTGACCTTGTACTCAGTGTACCTGCTACTTTCTCTGAACGCTGACATCCTGTGACAAGCTGCATGACTGACGTACATGCTGATTCTCAAACCTCGGGTCTCGCGGAGCCAGAGTGGAGAAGTGTTGTCAGGTGGGGATAAGAAGGCACCTCCGACCTAAGGCCTGCACACCTGCTGCAGTTCTGAGGAGAAAGGGAAACACGTGCTCATCTCTGAAGGAGTAATTAGCTTCATTCTAAAAGTCGGCACATGCTTCGGTCCTTTCTGGAGAAGTGAAGTTACTCTTTCAAACAAAAAACAAAAACCAAAAAACCCTCAACTCACTGGTTCCAAGGGCAACACGAGTCGGGTCGGGTTTCCTCCTGGCTCCAGACCCCCACCGGGAAGACCCCCCTGCACCATCCTGACAGCCCATTCCCACCACACGCAGGGACACGCGGCACAACGCTGAGTCGGTGGACGGCTCCAGGGGTTGTTACCACCACTCTTGAACCTGGGGAGACAGAGACTATACAGCTCACCACTGCCTCCTGTAGAAACAAGCTTCAGGGCACCTGGGTGGCTCAGTGGGTTAAAGCCGCTGCCTTCGGCTCAGGTCATGATCCCAGGGTCCTGGGATCGAGGCCCACATCGGGCTCTCTGCTCCGCAGGGAGCCTGCTTCCTCCTCTCTCCTCTCTCTCTGCCTGCTTCTCTGCCTACTTGTAATCTCTCTCTCTGTGTCAAATGAATAAATAAAATCTTTAAGAAAAAAAAAAAAGAAACAAGCTTCAGTGTGTCGCCCCTCAGGGCCTCTCACCCAGCAACTCAGCCCTGTCCTCAGTGCCGGCAGGCTGCACTGACTCCTCTCCCAGCATCATTCGCACTACCGCTCAACACAGCCTCCAGTGGTGGCAAGCAGCATTGCCATGCTTTCTAGGGTCTCCCGTAGTGCAGCTCAACACTCCCTCCAGTGGCATAAATCTGCACTGCAGGGCCTTGCAGCCTCTCGCAATGGAGCTCACAACCGCCTCCACCATTCTCATACCACACTGGCACGTCTTCCACCATCAATTAGACTGCAACACAGCACTGCCTCCGGGGGTGGGGCGGGGACGGGAACCCCACAGGCTCTCTTTCCCACACCTTGCACTGTATCTGTCCACTGTAGCTATTTTCAGGAAGGGCCAAGAAAACGTCTTCCAGCGTCTCACCCCTGCAGATGAGGACTGCCTCCATTGACAGCAAGCTGAAGTGTCCCATCTTTCAGGATCTGTTGCACAGGTCTCGGTCCGAATCTCTTGAGAACTGAATCTGAACACTGAGCAAGCTCTGTCCCAACCTCCGCAGATTTGTGCCCAATTCTCATGAACTTTCTAGCCAAATCGATACCTGGGCCTCAAGAAAATGTCACAGGCTTGGCCCAATCTCCTGAGAACTCATCCCATAACCCGAGTGCACTCAGTCAACTCTCGGCAGATTTCCACCAAGCGTTCACGAGCTTTCTATCCAAATCATTACCGATTTGGTTAAAAGCTCCGGTGAATTGGGCAGGAATGTCCGCGGAAGTGTCTTCCAAGCTCAGCAGCTCAAAGGCAAATGGCTAGTGTTCCGCCCGAAATCCACCCAATTCTCTCTTGGCACCTTGAGAGAACTCATCACAAATCCCGAGCCCGCTCCAACCACTGTCTCCAGATTTCCACCTGATGTTAAGAGCATTCTACACAAAGCATTACCGATTTTGGTAGAAAACTTGTGAGAATTGGGCGGGAATCTCCGGAGAACTCATTTCCGGCTTCTGAGGCTGTTAGGGAAATGACCTGGGATGGGCCCCAAATCAGGCGACGTCTCAGCCTGAATCTCGTGTAAACTTGTAGCAAAAGCTGAATGCACTCAAACCAAATCTCCGGGTAACTGCCACAAGTTCTCACAAGTTTTTCACGCAAATTGATATCAACTTGTGTAGAAGGATTGTGTTAATTGGACAGGAATCCCAGGATAAATGGCTTCTGTCTACAAGGACCTCAGGAAAATGGAACAGGCTTGGCCTGAAATGCGGTGAGATCTCAGCCTCATATAATGAGAACTCATTCCAAACCCCGAGGATGCTCAGTCCACAGACGACAGATGTCCGTCCAATTCTCATGAGATTTCTTCCAAAATTGGTAATGATTTCGCTCACATCTCACGAGATCTCACTCAAAACACTGAGAGGTCTTGGACAACGGTAGGCATGTGGTCGCTCAATTCTCACAAGCTTTCCACGTGAATACTAACCGATATGGGAAGCAAGATTTTGCTATATGGGTGGGAATCGCTGGTGATTTGGCTTCACTCAATGTGAGCCCCAGAAAATGGCTCGGGTTCAGCATGAAATCCCACGAGATCTCAGCATGATCTCCTGAGATCTTGTTGGAAACCTTGAGCGTGCTCCATAAACTGTTGGCAGATTACTGCAGAATTCTCACGAGTTTCCTTCCCATATCGGGCATGATTTGGGTAGAGAGCTCATGAGAATTGGGTGGGATACCCTGAGAAATTGGATATAGTTGACCAGACATTAAGAGATGGGCGAGGGCTCGGCCCGAAATCCCATGAGATTTCAGCCAGATCACAGGAGAACTCATTCCAGAAAGCGAGAGGTCTCGGACAACTGCAGGCAGATTGCCGCTGATGTCTCACAAGATTTCTTCAAGAATCGTTACTGATTTGGGAAGAAATCCTTTGAGATTTGAGGTGGGATATCCCAGCAAATTGGCTTCTCTCAACGAGGGCTCCAAATAACGGCCCTGATCGGCCCCAAATCCCGCGAGATTTCACCCAGATCTCGCGATATCTCACTCCAAACACCTAGAGGTCTTGGATAACGGTAGGCAGAAGGTCGCCCAATTCTGACAAGCTTTCCACGTGAATCCTAACCGATTTGGGAAGCAAGATTGTGCAAATGGGGTGGGAATCCCTGGCGAATTGGCTTCTCTCAATGTGGCTTCAAGTAATGGCTCAGGTTTGGAATGAAATCCCATGAGATCTCAGCATAATCTCACGAGAAGTCATTGGAAACGTTGAGCATTGTCCATAAACTCTTGGCAGATTTTTGCAGAATTCTCACGAGTTTCATTCCCATATCAGGCAAGATTTGGGTAGAATGCTCATGAGAATTCAGCAGGAAACCATGAGAAATTGGATGTTGTCGACCAGACATTAAGAAATGGGTGAAGGCTTGGCCGGAAATTCTGCGAGATTTCGCCCAGATCTCAAGGGAACTCACTCCAAACACCGAGAGGTCTTGGACAACAGTAGGCAGATGGTTGCCCAATTCTCACAAGCTTTCCACGTGAATACTAACCGATTTGGGAAGCAAGATTTTGGCAAATGAGTGGGAAATCTTGCGTAATTGTCTTCTCTCATTGTGAGCCGCAGATGTCTCTGGGTGGGCACGAAATCCCGTGAGATCTTGGCCAGTTCTCGCGAGAACTCATTCCAAAAAGCGAAAGGTCTCGGACAACTACAGGCAGATTGCCGCCGATGTCTCACAAGCTTTCTTCGAGAATCGTTACTGATTTTGGAAGAAAGTCTTTGAGTTTTGAGGTGGGATATCACAGGGAATTAGCTTCTCTCAATGAGGGCTCCAAATATCAGCCTTGATCGGACAGAAATCTTGCAAGATTTCACCCAGAGCTCACGAGATCTCACTCCAAACACCAAGAGGTCTTGGACAACGGTAGGCATGTGGTTGCCCAATTCTCACAAGCTTTCCACGTGAATCCTAACCAATTTGGGAAGCACGATTTTGCTAAATGGGTGGGAAACCCTATTGAATTTTCTTCTTTAAACGTGAGCCCCAGATATGGTTCGGGTTCGGCACGAAATCCCACGAGATCTCAGCATGATCTCATGAGATCTCGTTGGAAACCTTGGGCATGCTCTATAAACTGTTGGCAGATTTCTGCAGAATTCTCACGAGTTTCCTTCCCATATTGGGGATTATTTGGGTAGACAACTTTTTATTTATTTGACAGAGAGAGACACAGCAAGAGAAGGAACAGAAGGCGGGGGTGAGGGAGAAGCAGGCTTCCTGCCAAGCAGGATCCCAGGTTCCTGGGATCATGACTGAGCCACCGAGGTGCCCCCAAAGCCCTTTTCAAAAGCTTATATACACTATGATTCCAATTATATAAAATTCTTGTCATATTAAAAATTACAGGTTTGGAGAATAGAGTAGTAATTGCCAAGAGTTAGGGATAATGGGGCGAGTGGGTGAGTATGTCTATAAAAGAGTAGCAACAAAAATTTTTGGGGGGGCGCCTGGGTGGCTCAGTGGGTTAAAGCCTCTGCCTTCAGCTCAGGTCATGATCTCAGGGTCCTGGGATCGAGCCCCGCATCAGGCTCCCTGCTCAGCGGGGAGCCTGCTTCCTCCTCTCTCTCTGTCTGCTGCTCTGCCTACTTACTGTACTTTGGTGCAACTGCTCTTGTAGGGCAAACCTGTGTCAGTCCCAAAGCAGTGAGACCTTCCCCGAGAAGACCAACATGAGCTTGTGCCACACCTGGCTCTCAAGTTGGGAGTTTTAAAACTCAGTTTGCCTGCCTGGGATAGAATACATGTGGACTGCACTACCAAGAGGGCAGATGGGCAGAACACACACAGGGTGAATGCAGGGATTTGAGGGATGCCTGGGACACATGAGGGGAGATTGTTCACTCTTTTGAAAAGGCTTCCCAGATAGTGATGGGCACTAACTTCCCTTTCTAGGGATGAGGGAGACAAATAAATAACAACATAAGAAAGATATTATCAGTTTGTATCCCTCATGAAAATGGATGGACATTTAACAAAATTTTAACAAACTGAATCCAGTGTTATATAAAAAGGGATAATATATCATGGTCAAATGTGATTTATCCAGGGAATACAAAGTTGTTTTACCTTAATATTCAACCAATAGTGTACTATATTAGACTGGATTTTTAAAAGATCAACTCAACAGATGCAAGAAAAGCATTTGACAATATCACAATATCAACATTCTAATTCCTAACCTGCCTTAATTTTTAATTTATCAGTTCTATTTTCTCTCTCTTTTTTTTTTAAAGATTTTATTTATTTATTTCACAGAGGGAGAGAGATCACAAGGAGGCAGAGAGGCAGGCAGAGAGAGAGGGGGAAGCAGGCTCCCTGCTGAGCAGACAGCCTGATGCAGGCTTCGATCCTAGGACCCTGAGATCATGACCTGAGCCGAAAGCAGAGGCTTTAACCCACTGAGCCACCCAGGCGCCCACTATTTTCTCTCTTGATCACTGTTCCCTTAATCACTGAAATCATCTGTATGATCCACAAATTCCTTTTGGACATCCACTTTTCTTTCTATATATTTTTCTTGAGTTGTCTAATTCACTCTCTTTCCTTCAAATTGCCTTTTTAAGTGTTTTATTCAAATTGTAAGGATCAAAATTTATCTCCAACCACCTATTGCTGGTCCACAAAGACCTCAAATTCAACAAGTCTCAAGTCAATTGATTGTCTCCCAACTCTTGCACAAATTTTCTCTCCTAAAATTGGTGATACTATCACCTGAGTTGCTCAGTTGCCTTAACAATTCATCAAACTTCGTATCAAATTAGTCAACATACCTATCTTGCTCCCTATATGTTGTATGTGTAAATACAAATCTATGAAATAAAACATTAATTTTCCCTGGCACCACACTTGAAAGAAACACACACACACACACACACACACACACACACACACACACACACACACACTTCCTTTTCTTAGCTTATTTCTTTTAAAAACTGTAATTGTTAATCTACTCTCTGACTCTTTGGGATGTCTGTAATTCATTTTGAAAATCAAATAAAATTTGTCAACTTCACATTCCAGGAATATTTTCCTTAAGAATTTTGTAGGCAGGCATCTATTTCAAATATAAATATTTCCCTGGCTCCTTGGGAGTTTAACCTTTTTGTCTGGTTCCAAACTGTAACTTCTTGGTTATCCTAAAAAAATTGGAAGTTTTCTTTGTACTTTGGTTAAAGAAAGTTAACATGTATTACATGGACTGTATCTGTCTGGTTATATAAAAAGGTGAGATTCTTTCTGTCTTTGCAATCTGCTTAGCACACCTCAGTTAGGTTTGCACTTATTCAGTAATGAAACTGCTTTGTTCCTTTCTGCATTTGTGAAGAGGATTTTTGGTGGGTTGATAGAGATTCTGTTTTTAATTACTTTTGCAAAATGCCTCTCATATTTCTATTTCCCCTCTCGTGGTTGAGCCAGGAGGATATTGACATTTCTGGCCTAAATTATGCAAAATTCTTGTAATTAGATTTACTGTTTCCAGTCATTATTCCTAGCTCACCATCCCTAGGACTTTGATAAGCTATTTTTTTGAGACAAAATACCATTCACTCACATTTAAAGATTTTGGGCGATTTAATATTACTCTTAGGAGAAAATTTACTGATTTTGTACAAGTCATTTACTCATCCAGTTATGGTTCAAAACTCAATGAGACATTCTTTCTGTAGCTACATTTGATATATGTACAGAAAAAAATTAGCTATATTCCCAAAGAACTTTGTATATCATGCTAACAATGAATTTATAATTGCTAACTATGACATCTCTTATGCATATCTGGCTTCCTTCAGTCTCTGACCTGTTTGGATATATAGATAATTTTTTTTTTTAAGAGAGAGAGCACTAGTGGGAGGGAGAGGCAAAGAGTGGGAAGAGAGAGAATCTTAAGCAGGCTCCAGGCTCAGCATGGAACCTGATATGGGGCTACATCTCATGACTCTGAGATCATGATCTGAACTGACATCTAGAGTCAGATGCTTAACCAACTGAGTCACACAGGTGACCCAAGAAGTAAATAGTCAAGTAAAATAAATGGATGTGGATATTTTGGGATTAAATATAATATTATTTGCTACTGAAGAAAATATTTAGAAATAAGTATGAGAATTAAATTTTCTAAAAAAACTATTTTTGTGTTTCTGTTTACAAACAGGAAGAGCAATCAATATTTGAATTTGTCTATAGGTATTTATTTTAAGATATATAAGCACAAGTTTCATGGAAAGAAAATTTAAGAATTTCTTGTAAAAAATTGTCCTTATGCAATTGAAATTAGGTAATTGTTTTAAATAAGTGAAATTTTTTCCCAATTATTATGGTGTTCATACATTGAAAGGCAATAGAGTTAACTTGGAAATTTAACTGGAAAGAACTATCATTTCACGATTTGATATACAGGTTGATTACTTGTCTAATTTCAGATTTCTTTTTCAAAATTAATTTTTTATTGTAGTAAACTACACCTAACATAAAAATTTACCATCTTAACCTTGTTTAAGTGTATTATTCATTGCTGTAGAGTATATTCACATTGTTGTGCAAACATAACCACCAAGCATCACCTGAATTCTTCATTTTGCAAAACTGAAACTCTATATCCAATAAATGAGTCCCCATTTCTCCCTCTCCCAAACCCTGGCAACAACAATTCTGCTTTCTATCTCTAGATATTTGACTACTCCAGTTACCTCATGTAAGTGGAGTCATCAGTATTTGTCTTTTGTCACTGGCCTATTTTAGTTAGCATAATGTCTTCAAGGTTCACCAATGTTGTAGCATATTGCAGAATTTCCTTCCTTTTTTAAAAAAACAAATTGGACAGCTATGTATAGAAGAATAAAACTCGACCATTCTCTTACACCATACACAAAGATAAACTCTAAATGGATGAAAGACCTCAACGTGAGGCAGGAATCTATCAAAATCCTAGAGGAGAACATAGGCAGTAACCTTTTCGACATCGGCCATAGCAACTTCTTTCAAGACACATCTTCAAAGGCAAAGGAAACAAAAGCGAAAATGAACTTTGGGACTTCAAGATAAAAACCTTCTGCACAGCAAAGGAAACAGTCAACAAAACAAAGAGGCAACCCAAGGAATGGGAGAAGATACTCACAAATGACACTACAGACAAAAGGCTGATATCCAAGATCTATAAAGAACTCCTCAAACTCAATACCCAAAAAACAGATAATCACGTGAAAAAAATGGGCAGAAGACATGAACACTTCTCCAAAGAAGACATAAAAATGGCTAACAGACATGAAAAAATGTTCATCATCATTAGCCATCAGGGACATTCAAATCAAAACGGCACTAAGATACCACCTCACACCAGTTAGAATGGCCAAAATCAATAGGACAGGAAACAAGTGTTGGAGGGATTTGGAGAAAGGGGAACCTTCCTACACTGTTGGTGGGATAAATGGATAAAGAAGAAGATATGGTCCATTTCATTGTATATATGGACCATATCTTCTTTATCTGTTCATCTGCTGAAGGGCATCTTGGCTCTTTCCACAGTTGGGTGATTGTGGCCACTGCCGCTATGAACATTGGGGTACATACGGCCCTTCTTTTCACTACAACTGTATCTTTGGGGTAAACACCCAGTAGTACAATTCCAGGGTCTTAGGGGGGCTCTATTTTTAATTTTTTTGAGGAAAAACCACACTGTTTTCCAAAGTGGGTGCACCAACTTGCATTCCCATTGTATTTGGAAAGCATATATCTGATAAGGGATTAATATCTAGAGTATATAGAGAATTCCCTAGACTCAATAATAAAAACAACAAAAGCAAGCACCTGATTAAAAAATGGCTGAAGGACCATTTAGTCTCCTAAATGTAGATTTTTTTCTATAAGAAACAAAAGTGTACAAAATTGAATAAACATTTTATTTTTCAGTCATTTCACAGCCGTAATTACTTTGCCTCACTCTTAAATTATAATGAATACTAGAATAATAAACACATATTTACATTTGTTTAGTGTTTTATTTGGACTCCTTAGTTTTGTAAGAAACAAATTTATCTATAATAGAATTGATTTTTGAATTTTTAGTGTTCTTTCTTTTCATGTGTGTTTTGACTTGAGACTTAAAATTATAAATCCAGCAGTAGATATCATTAAAACAGGCAACCGTCTGCTACCAAACATATTGTGAATTCCCATTTTCTTTTTTCCTTCACCACAGTAATTCAGCCATTGTGCCAGAAAACTATGACGTGGACTATTAACATTACCAAGCACTTCACCAGCAAATGGCCCAGTATCAGAGGAGAAAATGCACTTTATGACCCTTTCGTCATCCCTGAATGCGTTTAAAATGTCTGCAGTTTGGAAAATAAAGCCCAAGCCCACGAGGGCACCACGACAGACTAACGTTTGCCTCCCCGAAGCCACTGGGCGGTGGGTGGGCGCCCAGGACTGCGACTGAGGCTGCGTGTGCTTGCGATTATGCAGAGGGGCGGGTTGCAGGGGGGCGGGGGGGAGCAGCTGCGCCCCTCCCCCCACCTCCCCGCAGACCGCGCAGGCCCCACCCCCACCCACCCCAAGCGTAAGGCCCAGCGGGAGCAGCCATCATTCCGCAGCCAACAGCCATCACCATGGCAAGGCCGGCAGACCCCACAAAGCTGTCTCTCCTGCTAATCCTCTCAGGCCTGGGCCTGGTGACCTGCAGGCCATCTTGAGTGAAAGACCCTTCTCCATAGAGGGCCACCTGTCACAGAGCCTCTGGGCAGGGCGGGCCCCAGGACTTTGATCCAGAGCCCTGTGGCTGGCTGGGGAGAGCCCAGAGTCTTGTCAGAGCCCGCTTAGAGTCAGGATCCTCCTGGGCCTTCTGCTTGGAGGGATCGGAGCAGGACTGGGACAGTTGCCCCTCACTTGCGTGACCCTGAACTTGGAAGAGAGGGCGCGCATCTTCTGGGGAGTGGGGCCTTATTAAGAGCAGCACTTCTTCACCTGCTTGGGCTAAGGTCAACAAGTCCTAAAGTCTCTGAATGGTGGTAGGGACACGCCCCAAAGCTTATGAATGGTGGAGGTAGCCTCTTCCTGGAATGTACAAAGTCTGTTTTTGTGGCGGATGAGTGAGTGCCTCTGTGTGTGTGTGTGTGTGTGTGTGTGTGTGTGTAGGGGCTTGGAAGTTCAAAAAGTGATGGGATGTGACAGGACACGTGAAGAATAAGGATGCTCCCAGGCATCTGAAGAATGGTCACACACGTTTTCCTTACTCTAGATCCTGAAACATCGCTTCTACGAATTACAGTGCCATGGAAGATTGAGACAAACAGCAATGATGGCAAAGTTTCTCAAATGCATGCAATAAGAAATCATTATCTGTATTTTCTTTACATTTTATTCTTTGGACTATGTGGGCCAAATCAATTCATACATAATCATCTGTAAAATTGTTCGTCTTCATATTTACTTTGTTAAAGAGCTCTGATATTTGAATGAAAGCAAGTGTTTTGATACTTAATTTTCAAAACCCGTATTCCCCAAATAACATAAAAGCAAAATTCTATCTCACAAAGGGCTGTACAACCTACTGATCTTTTATCTATTAAAATATGAATTAAAATTTCTTATGCAAGTGGGATCATACTCATACATTTGATTGTTGTGGTAGCTATGTTTCATAAGGTCCCACCACACTGAATTAGCTACTACTGAATCATTGCTTCTAAGGGAAATAGGATATATCTCATATATATAATCTCAAATTCTAAAAGCAACCCATTCTTTGGAGATTTTATTTCCTCTAGTTTATAAAGAAGCAAAGGAGGTTCAGAAATGAAAAGTGACTTGCATGGGGTCACCCCACTAATAGATGCCAGAGCTGAGATTCAAACACTCTCCAAGGGCCCCAGGATGTGCTCTTCTTGAAATACAGTGCATTGCTCCCTACCTTTTTTATCCTCTCTATATGAAAGCTGAAATAAGAAGGCAGAGTATCTTCTGTTAAGCCTCAGCAGAGAATGTGAGCCTTAGTGTGACTGAATTTTTTCTCACCTTGGGCATTAATTGAAATGATGAAGTGAGATCTATGAATATTGATTTGGGGGTAATAAATCCTAGCAAGTAGGCATATTTGCAAATACAGAATACTTGAGTAATGATTGACTATTCTGTAATATGATTTTAAATAAATTTGAAGTGGATAAGTTTTAAAAGGTAAAATATAGGGGCACCTGATTGGCTCAGTCAGAAGAGCATGCAACTCTTGATCTTGGGGTTTTGAGTTTGAGCCCCACCTTGAGTGTAGTGATTACTTAAAATCTTAAAAAAAAATCAATCAATTAATAAAAGGTAAAGGTGTAGTGATTACTTAAAAATAAGATCTTTTTAAAAAATCAATCAATAAAAGGTAAAATATAAAGCAGATTTTCTTGCAGGTTATATGTTTAGGTTGAAAGCTTGAGAGATTTTACATATAAGCTTTTAATTAGAAAGGTTACCAAAAGATATCTGGCACTGAAATGGATAACTATGTACAATGCTAGTGAAAAAGCTGAAATGTGTTAAAGGAACTGATGCTTCCAAATCTCCATCACTTACTAGCTATGTGTCAAAATAAACCTTACATCTATATTTAGTTCCCTTAATTATAAAATGGTAAAATAGAACCTAGCCTATAAGTATTGTGAGCCTTTAAAAAGTATTTTATAGAATACTTAGTTATAATAGAAAGAACTTATTTTTTTATATTTCTGTTATAACCAATAAGGTACAGGTATATTATATTGTTGAAAAAGATTTTGGCTTTGAGTAATAGTACATGATGAAACCATTAATGATATCCAGAATGTGGAAGGCAAATTACACATTTTTATTCTCAAACAATAGAATAAAGGAAGGATACCGAAAATAGGTTTGTTTCCTATACAGTTTGTACCAGATATAGTTATGAAATTCACTAATATAAAATAGTTTATAGATTTTATTTATTTTACAAAAACAATAAATACAGCACACCACACTAATAGAATAAAGGAAAAGAGGAAAAGAACCACATGTTCACATCAATGATGTGAAAAAAGCATTTAACAAAATGCACACCCATTCATGACAAAAACAAGGTAAGAACAGAATGATACTACCTCAAAATAATAAAAGACATATATGAAAACCTATAGCTAACATTATGCTCAATGGTAAGAGATTGAAAACCTTTCCCATAAAATCAGGACAAAGTCAAGGATGCCCATTTTGCCACTTCTTTTCAATGAAATCCTGGAAGTTCTAGTCAAAGCCACTAGGCAAGAAAAATAAATGAGGCATCCGAACTGCAAAGAAAAATTATCTCTATTCACAGATGATATCATCTTATACATACAAAATCCTAAAGATGCTCCCCAAAATTGTTAGACCTAATAAATTCAGCAAACAGCAGGATACAAAATCAATACCCAAAATATCAGTTACATTTCTATACACTTAACAATGACAAATCCAAAAAAGAAAACAGTTCCTTTACAATAGCATCAAAAAGAATGAAATACTCATGAATAAACAACCAAGAAGATGAAAGAAGTAGAATTAAACCCACAAAACTTTGCTTAAAAAAGATTAAAGAAGATAAAGACTCCCATGTTCATGGATTGGTCGACTTAATATTAAGATGCAAATACTACCAACAGAAGTCTACAACTTCAATGCAATTTCCATCAAAATCAACATGATATTTTTGGAGAAATGGGAAAATATGTCTTAAAATTCAAATAGCCAAAACAACCTTTAAAAAAATGAGAAAAATTGGAGAACTCACACTTCTTGATTTCAAAACCAACTGCAAATTTACAGAAAAAAAGAATGGTATTGACAGACATGTACACCAATGGATGAATATAGAATTCAGATATAAATCCTCACATATATGGTCAAATTATTATTGAGAAAAGTGGCAAGACTATTTAATGGGGCAAGGACACTCTTTTCAACAAATGGTGCTGGAAAAACATTCATATGCAAATGAATGGAATTAGGCCCTTGCGTGGCTGGTTTAGTAGTCAGGAACCTCTTTGATTTTTGTTTGTTTGGGAAACTCTTTATTTCTCCTTCTATTCTGAATGATAACCTTGCTAGATAGAGTATTCTTGGATGCAGACTTTTCCCATTCAGCACTTTGAATATATCATGCTACTCTCCTCTGGCTTGAGCCAAGTTTCTGTTGAAAAATCCACAGCTAGCTTTATGAGTTTTCCCTTATAAGTTAAGGACTTCTTTGGCTGTTTTTATGATTTTTTCTTTATAATTGTATTTTGCAAATGTAATTACAATATGCCTTGGTATTGGCCTGCTTTTGTTGATTTTGATAGTTCTTTGTTTCTCTTGGATGTGGATGTCCATTTCCTTCCCCAGAGTAGGGAATTTTTTAGCTCTTATTTCCTCAAATAAATTTTCTGCCCCCCTTTCTCTCTTCTTCTTCTGGGACTTTTATAATATGAATATTATTATGTTTGATGGAATCACTGAGTTCCCTTAAGTCTATTCTTGTGTTCCATATTTCTTCTTTTTTCCTTTTGTTCAGCTTCCTTATTTTCCATTATTTTTTTCTTCTATATCACTAATTCATTCCTCTGCTTTTTCCAGACTATTGTTCATTGCATCAAGCCTGTTTCAAATCTCAATTATTGCATTCTTCATTTCTGACTCTTTTTTAATTCTGTGGGAAGATTCTCCCTGATGTCTTCCATTCTTTTCTCAAGCCCAGTGACTATCCTTATGATTGTTGCTTTACATTCTCCATCGGGCGTGTTACTTTTACCTGTTGTGCCAAGATCTCTGTCCATAGCCTTATCTTGTT
The DNA here is from genome assembly GCA_002007465.1 of Ailurus styani. Taxonomy (NCBI): domain Eukaryota; kingdom Metazoa; phylum Chordata; class Mammalia; order Carnivora; family Ailuridae; genus Ailurus; species Ailurus styani. The sequence continues at coordinate 585,824 of LNAC01000522.1, forward strand.
CTTCCATTTTGAATGAATTCCTCTGTCTTGGCATTTTGGCTAAGTCTCTTCCTTCTTCTCTGTGTTAGAAAGGCCAGTTATGTACCCTTTTCCTGAGAATAATGGCTTTATGAAGAAGAGGTTATGTAGTGTCCAGGGCCTGGTGCTTCAGAGTGTTTCTTTTGTGTGTACTGCATATGCTCTGCTGTTGTGTTTTGGTTCTATCCTTCAGGCCAGTCACCTGCAGAGGCTCCCCTTGTCAGCAGTCGGCATTGTTTTGTCCTTGGCCAGAATATGGTGAGTTTTAATTAGGTGTGCTCTGGTTTGTTTGATGAATGAAACCTGATACTGAAATACATTCAGTAGAACTTAAGACCTGTAGAACTATCTGGTTGGGAGACATGGTGTGAAGAGTGGTTTCTGCTGGTCTTCTTTGAAAGGAGCCCATTGCACTGGGATTGAAGCAAGCTTTTCTGAGAAATGCAGTTCCACCATCAAATGGGGGGATGGGGGCTTATGTATGCAAGATGGACAGCTAGTGTTGACATTGTTCTGCTTCTTTCAGGTGGCTCTGCATTTATGCTTAAGTGTGGAGTAGGGATATGGTCCTGGCCATCTCCTTCGTCCCCAGAGAGGCATCTCCATGAATACAGCCTCTCAGGGACACACTCCAAGAAGAGGGAATAATCTCTCAGCTGTGTGCCTGGGCATTCTTCAAATTGATATTTCCATACCATCTTCCTCTGGATTGTTTGCCTGCCTTCTCTCCATGAGTAGGGCAGTGCCCTCAGGGCTGTATCCCAACCAAGCCTGCTGACCTTTAAAACTCTAGGATTTTAAGCCCTGTTAGCTGCAAGAACTCATGAAAATCAGTCCCTCTCTGGTTTCCCAGGCAACGGCTTTGGGAAAATGTTTTCCTTTTGGGTACCCTTATTTGCTTAAGTCTTTCTAACCTTCACTACAACAATGGTCCCTCCTCTCCACAGCACCCGTGATCCATTTCTCCCCTAAACCACGCATCTGCAAATGCTATTTCAGTGTGGCTTCTTCTGTCCTTTAATTATGCAGTTAGTTCTGTAAGTATTAATGTTGATTTCTGGGGTATTTAGAATAACTTGATAGTTATCTAGTTTTGTTTATGGGATCAGACAAGCCTAAGGTTCTCCTACTTCATGGCCATCTTCTCTTTTCTCAGCTATTATTTCTTCAGATAAGTTTTCTTTCCAATCTATCTGAACATTGTGGGACTCCCACAATGCAAATGTTTGTTTGATGTTGTCCAAAAGATAACCTATCCTCATTTTTAAATTCTAATCTCTTTTTGCTGTTCAGCTTGCATGCTTTCTAATATCCTATCTTCCGGATCTTTCATCTGTTCTTCTGCATCCACTAATCTGCTGTTGATTCCCTCTAGTGTATTTCTTTTATTTCAATTATCATATTCTTCAACTCCGATATATTATTTTTTGAAGATTTTATTTATTTGTGTGAGAGAGAGAGATTGAGCATGAGCGGGGGGGGAGGGGCAGAGGGAGAAGCTGACTTCTCATTGAGCAGGGAGCCCAGTGTGGGACTTGATCCCAGGACTCTGGGATCACGACCTGAGCCAAAGGCAGACGTTTAACCAACTGAGCCACCCAGGTACCCTGATATGTTATTTTTAAATATTTTCTTTTTATTGAAAATTCACTGAGGTCTTCCATTCCTTTGTCCAGGAAAGTGAGCATCTTTATGATCTTTAAATTACTTATCAGGCATATTGGTTATCTCCATTTCATTTAGACTTTTTATGAGGTTTTTTCTTATTCTTTATTTTGAAGCATATACCTGTCTCCCCATTTTGCTTGGCTTTCTGTGTTTGTTTCTATAGATTAGGTGGACCAATTACTTCTAAACTTGAAAGAATAGTCTTACATATGGTCATCCTCTATGTAGACTGTATATACTTGGTGATTTTGTTGCTGGCTGGAGCTGGAGCTGTTGTAAGGTAGGGGTCCTGAAGCTTTCCATATAGTGGGCACTTTCAGGACAGCTGAAGTGAATGTAGGTCAGGATGTCATGGGTTTCTATGCTCTAAGACACCCTGACAGGGCAGCTGGAGCTGAGGTGGTGTATAGGCCCAAGTGTCTCTGGGCTCTCTGCCCAGAGGGTGCCCTGATATAACATTTTAACTAAAGTGGGTTCAAGTTGAAGGGATCCCGAGCCCTACACATAGAGGGTACTTTAATAGAATAGCTCAAGCTGAAGTGTATGTAAACCAGAGTATTCTAGGACTCTCCACACAGAGGGTACTCTGAAGGGGTGACTAGCACTGGGATGGGATACAAGCCAGGAGGTCCTGGGGTGCTCCTCACAGGGGGAAATTTGTCAGGACAACTGAAGCTGAATTAGGTGCAAGTCACATGTCCCAGTGTGTTCAGCACAGGGGCGTGCCCTGGCTGGACAACTAGAGCTGAGGCCATTGCAGGTAGGAGTGTTCCAGGGCATTCCATAAAAGGAGTTCACTGGCAGAGTGTCTGAAACCAATGCAGGCACAGATCTTGGGTTCCCAGGGCACTCTGTAGAAGCACTCTGGTAGGGTGGCTGGATTTGAGGCAGACATCAGCCATAACGTTCTTGAGCACTCTGCACCGGGTTCCTTAGCAAGCCACCTGAAACCAAAGTTGTGTGGTCCTAGAATGTTCTTGGGTGATTTGTGCCTGTGTCACCTTGACACAAAGGCTGGGACTATAGTGAGCACTGCCCAGGGGTTTCCCTGTGTGTACCGCTTTGTGGCCACACTGATGAAATGGTAAGGGCTGGCATGGGATAGGCACCGGGGGCTTATTGAGGGAAGTTTGATGTGTTCACCAGATGTTGTTCCTGTCTGGGTCTTTAAGATGGAGGAGGACAGGGTGTTCTGACAGCTCTTCAGTCCTTTTAAATTGTGTCTTTCTTTCTGTGTCCTAGTGCAACTGAGGCTGGTATGGGCTTACAGCTTACTAAGACCGCAAGTTTGCAGTGTTAACCAGACCTGCTAATATGTGAATCCTGCTCTGGTCTGGCCTTTTAAAGTGGAGTGGGAATGTAAATTGTGTCATTCTGCCATACCTCTGACTCAGGGAGCATTCCTGCACTCTGTAGCTGTTTGGCAGAGTTCTAGTGTTATCTCTTTTATATGCTAATTGTTCTTTTAAATTGTACTTTTTCCCCTGTGCCCGAAGACAGAGGAATCTGTTCTCAGTCCCTCAGTATTATACCTTCCCACTGCAGTTCCCACCATTGAGGGTGAGGGTTCCCTTTGTTAACATGTCTTTTCTCTCTTGCTATATTCTCTTTTGCTGTTTTCTCTTTTGTTGTACAGAAGCTGTTCAGTTGGCCCTCAGTTCTTCAGGAAGAATTGCTCTATATATAGATGTAATGTGTGTTGTTCCATGGAAAGGGTGATTTAAAGGTCTTCCTACACCATCATCTTGGACTGGAACCAGGATGTAGTATATTCTTAAAATCAGAGGTCATTCTGGGGGTGGCTGTCTCAGTCAGTAGAGTGTATGACTCTTGGTCATGAGTTCAAGCCCCATGTTGGGTGTAGAACTTATTTAATAAAAATCTTTGTAAAAAAAGTTGTCATCGTGTTTTGCTGTCTCCCTCATAAGCATAATAAGTGGACCTGGGAAATAAAGATTAGAAATTAAAGTCTTTCCTTTTATATCTTTATCTATTAGCCTACTCATAAAATTACTATTTTCTATCACTAAAACATTGAATTTGTTTTTTTGTATGTCTTAGTTTCCACCAGAGGACATAAGCTTCCATTGAATTGGAAGATAAGTCTATCATTTTATCATTTGAGGCTTCTTATGCCATTGAAAATGCAGAAACATGTGTTACTCTATATAGTGCTTCAATTGATCCTGATTACCAAGGGTAAATTGAATGCTGTTATACAACAAAGGCACATGGAATAATGTTGAAAAACCAGGAAATTATTTGGGCTCACCACTTATTCTTTTGTACCCAGTTGTAAAGATTACAGGAAAACTACAACAAAAAATGCAGAGCTGGGGCACCTGGGTGGCTCAGTTCATTAAGTGTCTGTCTGCCTTTGGCTCAGGTCATGATATCAGGGTCCTGGGATTGAGCTGCTGCTCCCCCCACCCTACTTGTGCTCTCTCTCTCTCTCGCTCTATCTCAAATAAATAAAATCTTTAAAAAAATGTAAAAAATGGAGATATGTTGGGAATTTAGATACTTTAGAAATTTGGGTTACTTTACTAGTTAAGATTTCCAAACAGTCAATGCTCTGGGTGTAAAAAAGATATAGAATTGGTAGTGGAAGAAGGAAATCATAGATAATCAACTGTAGCCATATGACTAACTACGGAAATGAAAGCTATGGTAGATTTACATATTTTATCTTTGCTTGTTTTGAATATGAGTTAATTTTACAGATTATTTTTCTTCCCATTATTATTTTATATAAAAAATTAGTGGAGGTTAAATTTAGTATTTAATGAAAAAATATTGAACAAATACTGTGACTCAATATTTTAGAAGTAATTTATAGCCAGTGATACATATGATTGCTACGTTGTTTCCTCTTATTTTTTTTAGAAAGAGAAATACACTTGTATGAAGGATAGTTGTATTTTCTTAGGTAAAGTCAGATAGCTGTTTGTTGTCTTATGGTATTCAAGTGTGGAGAAAGATGCACGTAGAGGCTGAATTGTCAAAATGGTAGATGATGCTAGTTATCAAATTATTGTCTTTCAGACTCACATCTGCCTTTCTTACTCTTGCTTTGTGACACTGAATCTGGACAATATAAATAAGCAGCTAGCAGAATGTTTGATACTAACTGTAAAAGTCACAGGAGGAGAACTAAAAAAGGAACAGCTTCTCTTTCTGGTCCTGGTGTTCTTTTCTTCCTATTCCCACAGCATCGTTTTCTGTTGTATTGTGGGTTACTCAGTGGTGCTCAATGTCTGGTGACCTTAAATATTCAAGTGTCCTTAAATATGATTGGGTGGCTTCCCCTTCAGCAGCCTTGGCTGCTGATACCCCAATAAGACAACACAAGACTCCCTGCTTGACGACACAAGATTACAGCTACCTGGTTAGTCTTCTGGTACACTTCTTGGAGGCTTCTTGCTCACCAGTAATACCTTGTGGTTTCTTCTTTCTAAATATTTGTCCGCTAACTGTGGACCAGCTCTGGTCTAGGGCAATAGAGTGATCCTCTCCATCAGCAGTGAGTTGCAACCACATACCAATGAGGTCTGAATTTCAGCCTTTCTAAATATTTTCTTTCTGTGGCTACTATTCCTCAGCCCTATTGTTAGTAGATGCTCTCTACATTGTTATTACTGTGTTCTTTTGACTTCATTATCTTTTTTAGTAATCACCTTTTGCTAGCTAATATTTTTTTGTATTAAAATTCCTGTTTAAATTATTTCTTAAAATTTTTATAGCTTTTTTTGAAGATTTTATTTATTTATTTGACAGAGAGAGACACAGTGAGAGAGGGAACACAAGCAGGTGGAGTGGGAGAAGTAGGCTTACCACTGAGCAGGGAGCCCAATGTGGGGCTCGATCCCAGGACTCTGGGATCATGACCTGAGCTGAAGGCAGATGCTTGACAACTGAGCCACCCAGGCGCCCCTTCTGTTTAAATTATTGGTATGTTTCTTTGTCTTATGATAGAAGACAGACTGTTACAGACTGATATCTTTGTTTCAACTAAAAATGTTGTTGCCACATTCAAACTTCATATAAAGAATGGTTCTGAGCAATGTGATGAGGTAAAATCCTCCAAGCTGGAAAAATGAATAGTAAACTTCTTTATAAATTTGTATGAAGGGGGTAAATGCCTTCATATAATTATGTACATAGACTCCTAAACAGTGGCAAATATCTCTAATGGTTAGTCAGAGGCTTGGGGAGATTGAAATTATATTACATACAAGGAGGCCTCAAAGAGATAGATTTGAGTGGACTTATGTCCATCTGTTAATTTGCACCAGTGAAGATATACCACAGATGAGGCACTCAACTGTTAGTTATAGTGGATGATCAATCCAGAGGGTGTCAGTCAGGATTTGACCTTGGTAAATAAACATGGAATGGCCATGGATTCAGGAATGAAAGCTAAGAATAAGCCCAACAGCACTGCTTAGACATGGAATGGCTATGGATACATGGATTAAGGCTAAGAATAAGTCCAACAGCACAGAGTTCTATCCATATAGTATTTAACTATTGCCTCTGCTAAATTCCAGCATAGCTAGATGTCAATGGTGAGGACTTGGTATAGTACTATCCCTTGAAACCAACCAGCAAGTTGATTAGTTGGTTATTTATGTCCCTTTTTTTCTTTTAGGCTTAGGGGAGAAAGGTTAACAACTTTTTTCCTTGCAGGAATTAATACCTATCACAAACAAGAGTTTGCTTTCCTGGATAGCAATATCTCTTCCAGCACCACTATAGGTATTCCAAAATACCTGATTGACTAAGAATGGTTTTTAGACAATACTATATTAGACCAGTGTACACAATTTACAGTGGATGAGGTGCAAGAATGGGTTTAGGACCACTGGGCATATACTACATTATCTGGAAATAACCAGTCTAACAGAATTATACAGATAGGTGAGCAAACCAACTCAGAAGAGTCAAGACCAAACACCAGAAGAATAGTATAAATGAGGGCAGCCTAAAGTACCAATCTGTAGAATTAAAAGCTAAACAATTATTTAGGTCTTTCTTCTTTTTTACACAGGAGAAAAAAAAACTAAAGTTTTTTTTTTAAGATTTTATTTATTTATATGACAGAGAGAGAGAGAGATCACAAGTAGGCAGAGAGGCAAGCAGAGGGAGAGGGGGAAGCAGGCTCCCTGCTGAGCAGAGAGCCCGATTCGGGGCTTGATCCCAGGACCCTGGGATCATGACCTGAGCTGAAGGCAGAGGGTTAACCCACTGAGCCACCCAGGTTCCCCAAAACTAAAGTTTTATTACATGCACCTAGAGGTCCAGTAATGAAATTTGAGACCCAAAGAAATGACAAAGGCAAGTGGTTTTTATACTTTTCAAAGAGACAATAAATCTGTGAGCATTTGACAGGACAAAAACAAACAAACAAACAAAAAAACAACTCAATAGGGTTGTTTTTTTTTTTAAACCACTAAATGTTGAACTGGTTTATTATGCATCAGAAAAAAAACTGATAAAATCTTATATCCAACAATATACCTAAATTCACTTATTCATTTAATGATTTCTAAAAATGTATCTATAGATTCATTCAGATTTTTTGTATGGACTTTCATAAATTTTGCAAATAATGAAATATTTATTTTGTTCTAATCTTTATACCTTAGAATTTCTATCTCTAAGCTTAATGTACTGTTTTTGACCTTTTGTATAGTGTTAATAAGAAGTGTTTATAACAGGTATTTTTAACTCATTTCTAGTATCAGTAGTTTTTCAAATTTTCACCATTAAGCATGATGGTTTATCCAATTTTATAGAGGTCCATCAACAGATTAAGCGAATTACCTTCTATTTGTTTTTAAAACCATAAATAGTTTATAAATTCATCAAATGCTTTTTATACATTCATTAAGATGAATTATGAGTTTATTATTTTTGTGGTGATTATATATATATATAGAGAGAGATGCATCTGTCTCTCTCTCTCTATATATATATATATTTTTTGTTGTTGTTGTTGTTGTTGTTCAGAGATTATAATTATTATTTCTGGGAGAATCAGTCTTATACAGATTANTGCATCTGTCTCTCTCTCTCTATATATATATATATTTTTTGTTGTTGTTGTTGTTGTTGTTCAGAGATTATAATTATTATTTCTGGGAGAATCAGTCTTATACAGATTACTTTGCAACTGCAACCCAAAGTCAGGGTATCATCTTTATTAAATTTGCTTTTCCACTTCAGGCCTATTTTCCTACTTGGATTACCTAAATTGTTCATAGTAGTATTTAATTATTCTTTATACATACTGCATATGAACCATTGTGAGATTTATGTGTTGCAAATATCTCTCCTACTCTGTGACTTGCTTTTTTACTTTCTCAATAGCATCTTTGGATGAAGAGAATATATCCACAGTTACAATTTTATTCAAAATTTTGTTTGAATTTATTGTAGCATACTCAAGAAACTGCTAAACCCAAAGTCATTATACATTCTCCTGCTATCTTCTAGAAGTCTAATTATTTTGTATTTTACATTCATGTTATTTTATAGTCTATAATATCATATCAATTCATCTGAATTTACTATTTCTATATAAAGCAAGTACCAGGATGCGAGGAAGATTTTCTTTTCATATTGATAGCCAATTGAACTATCCATATTGATGGAAAAAAACCTTTCTTTCCCCAATGCTGTATTTTATCAATGGTCTCATTAACCGAGGGTTCATCATATACAATTTGGTGGCTTAGTTATTTCATTTCAAAATGTAGCTCTCTCTTGATAGCATAAATATTGGTGTCTGGCAAATTAAGTCCTCCAAATTCACTATCTTCTTAAATGAGTGACTTGGTTATACTTGGCTACCTGAATTTTCATATTAATAAAAATATCTGCTTAGATTATATTGACTTAGAATAAAATTTGTATATAATTTGGTGATGGGGACTTTGATTCTGGGTGAAATAACTAGAAAAAACAGAAAAAAAGCAAATGTCATGTGCTTGAATGCAGTCTAGAATTGCTGAACATTGATAACTAGATGCTTAAGACTTTGGAGAGGGGGGTCACCTGTGTGGCTGAAGCATCTGCCTTCAGCTCAGGTCATAATCTCAGGGTCCTGGGATCCAGTTCCACATCAGGCTCTTGCTCATTGGGAGTCTGCTTCTCCCTCTCCCTCTCCCTTTGTACTTTCCCTCTCTCTCTAATAAATTAATAAAATCTTTTAAAAAAGACATTGGAGAGAGGATGACTACACATTTGATCTGACTAATTTTGGGTGCTTCAATATCAGCATTTATAGATTCCAGGAATTGATAGTTTGCTGAAAATCCATGCTTTTCTCTGCAGTACTACACTATTGGGCATGGGGTGCAGAAAAGTAATAGAGACAAGAATTCAGCTGCTTTCTGTCTTGGGATATTTGCCAATTCCTTTGTCATATGGGTTAGGAGACCTCGGAGAAAATATACTGAAAGCTAGAATAGAGCTTTCAGCATTCTCATCAAACAAACAATAGGGTTAGGAGACTACAAGCATTCAGTTGAATATCTTGGAGGCTCAAGAGCATAAAAAGTAATCTGGGCCTTACTGAGTAAGTATTTGCCTAAAATCATTATTACCAGGCAGAGAAATGGCAAACCATCCTTTAAAAAACCTTAATATTATTATATTAATGTTATATTGTATTTTCTATATGTAACTTAATATTTAAAAATCTACACTTTTATGACCAATGTCAAACATTCAAAAGTAATAAAATTATAATGGTAATAAATTTCTAGATATGGCAAAAGATAAGATCCTTAGAGTAAACACTAAAATAAGAAATAGACAATAGAAACATTACCAAAGATGATTGAGACATGAAAGTTATTATAAAAGCACTTTATGTTCACTTTGATTAAGGTGTTTGAGAAAATGGAGATAAAAAAAATTTGGAAATTCACCAGAGGAGTGGAATTTAGTAAGACCTGGTTTGAATTCATAAACTGAATGATGTTATATCTGAAGTAGGAGAGTATTATATGAGGGTGCCTGGGTAGCTCAGTCAGTTAAGCATCTGCCTTTGGCTCAGGTCATGCATGATCTCAGGGTTGTGGGATGGAGCCCCCCATAGGGCTCCTTGCTTAGTGGGGATCCTGCTTCTCCCTCTCCCTCTGCCAGCCACCACCCCAGCTTGTGCTCTCTCTTGCTATCTCTCTGTCAAATAAAATCTTTAAAAAATTATTAAAGAATGTATTAGATGATTTTAATATCAGATAAGACACAGCAGAATATAGCACAAGGAAACTGGAGCATAGGTAAATAGAAATATTCAATTTGAAATTGTCAGAATAAAATGCAGAAACATAGATTAGAGGTATGTGGAAAATAAGAGTCTCAGAATAAAAAGAGAAAGAATATGCAGTAGAAATAAACATGAAGAAGTAATTACTAACAATTTTCCAAATCTTATTAGAGACATCAACTCACAGATTCAACAAGCTTTGTAAACACCAGGCAATATAAATACTATAAAAACCAACCTAATCATTTTTATAGTAAGAGTACTGAAAATCTATGGTATTCACCATAGGAATTATTCACCTGAAACTAGTAGCGTACTCTATGTTAACTAACTGAAATCTAAGTAAAAAAAAAATTTTAAAGGAATTCTTAAAGCCACAGAACAAGGAAGCATTACTTTCAAAGGAACATTAAAGAGACTGAGAATTAACTACTCAACCTATATATTTTAGGGTTTTTAATATTAATTTATATTAATCATATCCTTACTGTATGCACAAAGTGTTCTGGATCAGAAAGTTTTCTTATTAATTTTTCATATTAAATAAGTTATTGTTGGCCCCTCTTTGACCCAGGCCTTACCCTTAGGTTGACACAATAAAAGATGTCAAATATTTTTCCAACACAAGTATCTGGACACTCCCTAGAAGAGGAATAAGAAAAAATGACTTTTCTTTATAGCTATCTTCTTCCCCTCCAGAAAGGGTCTCCTCCTTATTCCATTCCATTCCATTTCATAAATCAAATCTCTCTAGAAGCCACATAGTCTCATACATGTTGGCTTTTAAGATCTAGAGCTATCTCCAAGTTCTGGCACTTCAGGCATGTGAAACATGAATACCTAGAGATAATGCTTCCTGGAATCCTTAGACTTAAAATGAGGACCAGTCCAAGTTGCCATTATTTGACTCTCTCTAGAATATAAGGGAAACTTTAGTACCCTCTTGGATAATAAAATAATTAGGCAAATGGATATGTATCTAATTTTTATAGTACGTGAAGGGTGTCAGGAGGCTAAGGCTATTATTACAGGAGCAATAAGAAATCCACAAATGTTTTATTTCCCTCCATTGTGGTCAGAAAGCAATATAATAACATCTTTAGAGTGCTAAATGAAAATTATGACCTAAAATGCACTAAATGCAACCTAAAATTCTACTAAAATACCTTTTAAAATTGAAACTGAAAAAAAAGATATTTTCAAACAAATGAAAATATAGATTGTTTTACCAACAATCTAAAAGAAGCAGTCGAGTCAATTCTTCCATTAGAAAAATTATTGTAGTAAAAAACTACTAATATTGGGAAGAGCAATTGAAAGGGTAAATATTGTCAGTACATAAATTGAATACAAGTAGATGACATAGCCCATAAAATATTGAGATTAACAGGCTGAATTCTAAAGCATGACTAAGAAATATTTTAAACATGAAAATACACAAGAAGGAAAAAGATCTATATTCTTACTCTTTAAAAAACCTGATTGACTTATTTCGCTCAGCATAATACCCTCCAGTTCCATCCATGTCGTTGCAAATGGCAAGATTTCGTTTCTTTTGATAGCTGCATAGTATTCCATTGTATATATATACCACATCTTCTTTATCCATTCATCTGTTGATGGACATCTAGGTTCTTTCCATTGTTTGGCTATTGTGGACATTGCTGCTATAAACATTCGGGTGCACGTGCCCCTGAGGAACACTACCTTTGTGTCTTTAGGATAAATACCCAGTAGTGCGATTGCTGGGTCGTAGGGTAGCTCCATTTTCAACTTTTTGAGGAATCTCCATACTGTTTTCCAGAGTGGCTGCACCAGTTTGCATTCCCACCAACAGTGTAGGAGGGTTCCCCTTTCTCCGCAACCTCGCCAACATCTGTCATTTCCTGACTTGTTGATTTTAGCCATTCTGACTGGTGTAAGGTGGTATCTCGCTGTGGTTTTAATTTGTATTTCTCTGATGCCGAGTGATGTTGAGCACTTTCTCATGTGTCTGTTGGCCATTTGGATGTCTTCTTTGGAGAAATGTCTGTTCATGTCATTCTGCCCATTTCTTGCTGGGTTATTTGTTTGATGGGTGTTGAGTTTGAGAAGCTCTTTATAGATTTTGGATACTAGCCCTTTATCTGATATGTCATTTGCAAATATCTTCTCCCATTCTGTCAGTTGTCTTTTGGTTTTGTTGACTGTTTCCTTTGCTGTGCAAAAGCTTTTAATCTTGATGAAGTCCCAATAGTTCATTTTTGCCCTTGCTTCCCTTGCCTTTGGTGAGGTTCCTAGGAAGAAGTTGCTGCGGTTGAGGTCGAAGAGGTTGCTGCCTGTGTTCTCCTCGAGGATTTTGATGGATTCCTTTCTCACATTGAGGTCTTTTATCCATTTTGAGTCTATTTTTGTGTGTGGTGTCAGGAAATGATCCAGTTTCATTTTTCTGCATGTGGCTGACCAGTTTTCCCAACACCATTTGTTGAAGAGACTGTCTTTTTCCCACTGGACATTCTTTCCTGCTTTGTCGAAGATTAGTTGACCATAGAGTTGAGGGTCCATTTTTGGGTTCTCTATTCTGTTCCACTGGTCTATGTGTCTGTTTTTGTGCCAGTACCATACTGTCTTGATGATGACGGCTTTGTAATAGAGCTTGAAATCTGGAATTGTGATGCCGCCAACTTTGCTTTTTTTTTTCAACATTCCTTTGGCTATTCGGGGTCTTTTCTGGTTCCATATAAATTTTAGGATTATTTGTTCCATTTCTTTGAAATAAATTGCTGGTATTTTGATGGGGATTGCATTAAATGTGTAGATTGCTCTAGGTAGCATAGACATTTTCACAATATTTATTCTACCCATCCATGAGCATGGAATGTTTTTCCACTTCTTTGTGTCTTCCTCAATTTCTTTCATGAGTACTTTATAGTTTTCTGAATACAGATTCTTTGCCTCTTTGGTTAGGTTTATTCCTAGGTATCTTATGGTTTTGGGTGCAATTGTAAATGGGATTGACTCTTTAATTTCTCTTTCTTCTGTTTTGTTGTTGGTATATAGAAATGCAACTGATTTCTGTGCATTGATTTTATATCCTGACACTTGACTGAATTCCTGTATGAGTGCTAGCAGTTTTGGAGTGGAGTCCTTTGGGTTTTCCACATAAAGTATCATATCATCTGCAAAGAGTGAGAGTTTGACCTCTTCCTTGCCGATTTGGATGCCTTTTATTTCTTTTTGTTGTCTGATTGCTGAGGCTAGGACTTCTAGTACTATGTTGAATAGCAGTGGTGATAGTGGACAGCCTTGCCGTGTTCCTGACTTTAGGGGAAAAGCTCTCAGTTTTTCTCCATTGAGAATGATATTCGCTGTGGGTTTTTCGTAGATGGCTTTGATGATATTGAGGTATGTACCCTCTATGCCTACACTATGAAGAGTTTTGATTAAGAAAGGGTGCTGTACTTTGTCAAATGCTTTTTCAGCATCTATTGAGAGGATCATATGGTTCTTGTTCTTTCTTTTATTAATGTCTTGTATCACATTGATTGATTTGCGAATGTTAAACCAACCTTGCATCCCAGGAATAAATCCCACTTGGTCGTGGTGAATAATCCTTTTTATGTGCTGCTGGATCCTATTGGCTAGTATTTTGTTGAGGATTTTTGCATCCGTATTCATCAAAGATATTGGTCTGTAATTCTCCTTCTTGATGGGGTCTTTGCCTGGTTTGGGGATCAAGGTAATGCTGGCCTCATAAAAGGAGTTTGGAAGTTTTCCTTCCAATTCTATTTTTTGGAACAGTTTCAGGAGAATAGGTATTAATTCTTCTTTAAATGTTTGGTAGAATTCCCCTGGGAAGCCGTCTGGCCCTGGGCTCTTGTTCGTTGGGAGATTTTTGATGACTGCTTCAATCTCCTTACTGGTGATGGGTCTATTCAGGTCTTCAGTTTCTTCCTGGTTCAGTTTTGGTAGTTTATATTTCTCTAAGAATGCATCCATTTCTTCCAGATTGTCAAATTTGCTGGTGTAGAGTTGCTCATAATATGTTCTTAGAATTGTTTGTATTTCTTTGGTGTTGGTTGTGATCTCTCCTCTTTCATTCATGATTTTATTAATTTGAGTCCTTTCTCTTTTCTTTTGGATAAGTCTGGCCAGGGGTTTATCAATCTTATTAATTCTTTCAAAGAACCAGCTCCTAGTTTCGTTGATTTGTTCCACTGTTCTTTTGGTTTCTATTTCATTGATTTCTGCTCTGATCTTTATGATTTCTCTTCTCCTGTTGGGTGTAGGCTTTCTTTGCTGTTCTTTCTCTAGCTTTTGTAGGTGTAGAGTTAGGTTGTGTACTTGAGACCTTTCTTGTTTCTTGAGAAAGGCTTGTATTGCTATATACTTTCCTCTTAGGACTGCTTTTGCTGTGTCCCAAAGATTTTGAACAGTTGTGTTTTCATTTTCATTTGTTTCCATGAATTTTTTAAATTCTTCTTTAATTTCCTGGTTGACCCATTCATTCTTGAGTAGGGTGTTCTTTAGCCTCCATGTATTTGAGTTCTTTCCAACTTTCCTCTTGTGGTTGAGTTCTAGTTTCAGAGCATTATGGTCTGAAAATATGCAGGGAATGATCCCAATCTTTTGGTACCTGTTGAGACCTGATTTGTGACCCAGAATATGGTCTATTCTGGAGAATGTTCCATGTGCACTGGAGAAGAATGTGTATTCTGTTGTTTTGGGATGGAATGTTCTGAATATATCTGTGATGTCCAACTGGTCCAGGGTGTCATTTAAAGCCTTTATTTCCTCGTTGATCTTTTGCTTTGATGATCTGTCCATTTCAGTAAGGGGGGGTGTTAAAATCCCCTACTAATATTGTATTATTGTCAATGTGTTTCTTTGATTTTGTTATTAATTGGTTTATATAATTGGCTGCTCCCATGTTAGGGGCATAGATATTTATGATTGTTAGATCTTCTTGTTGGACAGATCCTTTTAGTATGATATAGTGTCCTTCCTCATCTCTTATGATATTCTTTGGCTTAAAATCTAATTTATCTGAAATAAGGATTGCCACTCCAGCTTTCTTTTGCTGTCCATTGGCCTGGTAAATTGTTTTTCACCCCCTCACTTTAAACCTGGAGTTGTCTTTGCATGTAAGATGAGTTTCTTGTAGACAGCATATTGACGGGTCTTGTTTTTCTATCCGTTCTGATACCCTGTGTCTTTTAGTTGGGGCATTTAGTCCATTTACATTCAGAGTAACTATTGAGAGACATGAATTTAGAGCTATTGTATTGCCTGTAAGGTGACTGTTACTGTATATTGTTTCTCTTCTTTTCTGGTCTATGTTTCTTTTAGGTACTCTTTGCTTAGATGACCCATTTCAATGTTTCCTGTAGGGCTGGCTTGGTGTTTGCAAATTCCTTTAGTTTTTGTTTGTCCTGGAAGCTTTTTATCTCTCCTTCTATTTTCAATGACAG